>PGTU02000006.1:5095897-5186973 GCA_002896215.2 Cicer echinospermum
AGATTACTTGTCCACCATCAATCTTGAAGCAACTCATTCCTTTTTTGCTCCAAAGGTGAACTCAACATGATCCATTTAAATAGGTTCTACTATGCCACATCATTCTAAATCAACTCATTTATTTTTTACTGTTTAACTTTTAAAAAACCATATTATATCCCATAACTTTAATTTATACATTAAATTTTTATTTATATTCAATTTTACTATAATTAAAATATTAATTTAAATATTCCAATTAATATTATTATACACTATTTTAATTTAAAATTAAAATAAAAAAATTAATTTAAAATAAAAAATTAATTTTAAAAAAAGTTAACAGCTATATATTATTTTATTATTATTAATAAATTAAAAAAAAGTTAACGGCTATAAATTAATAAAAAAAGATAAATTTATTATTATTAATAAATTAATAAAAGTAGCGGTTATAATTATATTATTATTAAATTATGAAAGTAGATAGAAAAAAGAAGAAGAAAAAATATAACTGTTATGAAGCATCGTTCTTCCTGACAGTACCGTGATTACACCTTGGCACAACTCCAACAATGAACTCACAAAAAACTGGAAGTTAAGTGATTACACGCTGGCGGACGAACTCATTTGGCTACCGTTGGAGATGCTCAAACTTCTCAACGGACGCATCATGTATAAAGTCGTGATGTAATAGAAGTTTAATTTTTTTTTAAAAAAAAATGCACAATGAGATATTATTTCTATTAATAGAAATTTGATATCTTCATAACACTCTATTAAACCGACACGTGTCAAACTTGGAAATTATATGTTTACTTTATTATATTGTATAGATAACATGCAAAAAAATTTCTACAATTTTACACTATAGACACATTAAATAAGATTATGGAATATATTTCATTGTCATAACCAATTTGTTAAAACTTTAATGTTTTCGAGCATTAATTTACTTTTGTAAACAATTTTTTCAATTTTGAACTTTTCAATCTCTCAATAAAATACATTGATAAATAATTAATTATTTCACTAAATCTATGTTGTAGATATTTAACAATATATCTATTTAAAAGACGATTTTTTACTCAAAATTAACACTTTTAAATCACAACACAATTAAAAAAAATTAATTTCGCATTTAAACCTACGAAATGCGTGGATATACATCTAGTTTTTAATTATATTCCACATTTTATTACTACTGAATCTTTATAATGCCATGAATTAAATCAGTTTCATTCAAACAAGTATACAATAATTTTTACTCAATTAATATAAACAATCATAACATAAAAAATTACAAATTATATTTTTTTTCTAACATTACAAGCACATGTGAGATTAAGAAAGATTTTCACAATAAAATCAGTTATGAATCATTGTTATAAAAACAATTTTACATCAAAAGTATAAAGATATATATAAAAAAAAATAAACAATGAATACAAGTCGTTCGACCATTTGTATTTTATCTCGGACTCCTTTGTATTAATATTTCAAATTTTATACAACTTAAATTTAAATATTATGGTTGATATTACAACATTAGATTTCTAATCATGTGTTTAAATTCTCGTTGTTACCTTGGGTAATAAATTGCTACGATCTTCTTATAACGAAATTTGGTAATGGAACGGAGCTAGGAGATGGAGACTCCAAGAAAATAGTAGATCCGGCGTAAAATTCATCTTTTGAATGCTTCGTTTTTGTGACGGATTGGACCCGTTGCTTTTGGCTTTTGTGACAGTTCCAATGTGGATATTTGGTGTTAGGATTGCAACGTTTCATATTGTGAGGACGAGATATTGTGGTTTTTCGAGATGGTTTGTTAATGAAACAAACTTCAGGATGCATAACATCAACACTCATTTTGATAACAACAACAATTGAACCACAAAAAGGAGAGAACGAATAATTCACACTATATATATAGGAAAGAAACTTGTGTAACACTTGTTTGATAAAGTGAAGAGTAATGAAATATTCAACAACTAATATATATATAGAACAAGGTACGATTGGGATATGAAATCAAACTATTATTTGTTTGTGATCAAATCTTATCCAATAAATAATTAATATCTCTATGGATTAAGTTTTGTAATCATATCCATTAAATAATATTTACATGGATTAAGATTCGGTATTAAATTGTTTGAGATCAAATCATATAATCATTATAAAAAAAAACTATATCCCTTCAAATACCTCCAATTATTCATATCAAAGTATTCATTTAAAAAAAAAACATATCCTTTAAATTAAATCCCTTCGTTTCAGTTTAATAAAATGCTTTGATTAGTTAAATTCAAGTAGAGAATTTAATTTGATATTAACGTAAGATTGGACTCATTCAAAGTAAAATTGTATCTAGTATAAATATTTTTTAAAAACTGAATCTCCTTGGTTGACACGCTTATAACTAGTTAAAAATTTATCTACTTGGTTGACACGCTTATAACTGAATCTCCTTGGTTGACACGCTATAAATTTTATCTACAATTTGTATGGAACTTTCACAAAAAAGATATATTTTTTTTTATTAACATCACTAGTTGTATAAGTTGTATATTGTGATGTGTGCGGGCCGAAAATTGTACCGTGCACCTTCCACCTGTACTTCCCACCCTTTATTCCTGTTGAAATTACTATTTTATCCTTTTTTACTATCTATAGAACACTCAACAAAATTTACCACTCCATTATTCACCCCATCTTTTGAAAATTACAAAATCTATCTTATCATTCAAATAATTTCAAACTTTCAAAATATAAAAAATGAGTTTTTTTTTTTACATTTTTGAAACTTTTGATTAATATGAAATTTTCGAAACATATTTTTGAGGATTTTTTGAAAGTTTTTAAAGTTTTGAGAAATCTGAAACCTTCAAAATGTAATTTTTCAGAATTCATCAACAGTTTCGAAACTTTTGATCAATTTGAAATCTTCAAAATACAAATTCTCAGATTTTTGAAGGTTTCCATAAGTTCAAAACTTTCGAAACATAAATTTCCAGAAAAACATCAAAATGTTCGAATCTTTGAAATTTTGAAGTAATCCAATTTCGAAAATTTCAAAAAATTCAAAGTTTCAATTAATATGAAATTTTCGAAATGTAAATAAATATTTTAGAAAAAAAAAATCTTTTAAAAAATGGGTTTATAATATTATTAATAATTAAATTTAGTATACTTTTTGAAATTAGGTATCATCGTTGAGAGGTTCGTACACAGAAATACAATATCTGTTGAAGTTAATACAAAAAGAAAATTATGTTCATTGGAGTAGAAGACGGGAGTATTCAGATGTTCTTAGAGATATCTTTTGGACGCATACTGATTGTAAAAGTTGTTAAACACGTTTCATTTTGTTTTGATATGTGATAGCACATACAAAACAAAATAGATATTTGTTACCATTACTTGAAATTGCCGGTGTTACATCTACTAGTTTGATATTTTCGGTTGGTTTGCTTACTTGGAATAAGAGAGATAAGATAACTTCATCTGGCATTTAAAAAGGTAAGACATTTGTTTGTCTCTGAAAATTTAATGTTCTAAAGTTTTTGTGACTGATAGAGATCTTGCCATGATGAATGCTATTAGTGTTGTGTTTCCTACTTTAGTTCATTTGCTATATCGTTTTCATATTGAAAAAAATGTTGGGCAAGATGCAAACAATATGTGAAAAAGGATAGACAATATGAGTAATGGATTTATGGAAAAAAATTGTATCTTCGACTAGTGTGGAGGAGTATGATCATCACTTGTAACACTTTGAGCTAGTGTGTGCCAATATTATCCTTTTTGTTGATTATGTCATAGATTCATGGTTGACACCTTACAAAGAAAAATTAGTTATGACTTGGACCAATAGAGTGATGCATTTGGGAACATGTTGCGAACTAGTTTTAGTGACTTGTGTAAAAGTTGGGATGATGTGAATATGATGTTGAAGAACCAAGTATGTATCATTAAATCGTCTTTTCAGAAAACCATCATTGATGTTGAGCACGGGTATATGCAACATTTTTTCAAAGTCTACATCACTGTATCTCAAGGAAATGTTTTAAATTAAAAAAAATTGACAAACAGTTAAAGAGGGTGAAAATTGTAGGTACTGACAAAATAAAATGTGGTTTCTAAATCAGAACAACTCCTGGATTACCATGTGCTTGTGAGTTGGCAAATTTGCAGATATCTGGTAATGTTATCCCTTTAGATAGAATTCGTGTTTTTTTGGAGAAAATTAAGCATTGAGCATGAATTGAAGGATGAAGAATCTTTATCAGAATATGTCTTTTCAAAAGAGGTGGAAGCAATGAAAGCGTACATGAAGAAACAAGATATTGTTGGTCAAAGGTGTTGGAACCAAGTTGGTTTTACATTTAGAGTTTTGATGTTAAGAAAAGTATTTTATGAGAACAATATATTTGATTTCAAAGAGTATGAAAGAAGATTAATGTTTTTGAAGAAAATCTAAAACAAGATTGATTCAAATTTATAATTGAAGAAAATCTAAAATAAGATTTGATTTAAATTTATAATTGAAGAAAATCTAAAATAAGATTTAATTCAAATTTATAATTGAAGAAAATCTAAAATAAGATTTGATTCAAATTTATAATTGAATCAAAATCTAAAATAAGATTTGATTCATATTCATAATTGAAGAAAATCTTTGACCAAGTTGAAAACAAGATATGGTCAACATTTGAAGAAGATTTGATCAACATTTGATGAAGATTTTATCAACATTTGATGAAGATTTGAAGAAGATTTTATTTGAAGAATTTCCAAATTCAATCTACACAAAATAGAAACATAATCAGTATGGAGAAATTACAAACTCAATCTACACAGAATAAGAACAAAATTAATATGAAGAATTTACAAACTCAATGTAAACAAAATACAATTCAGATTTAAATAAGGACCAAATTGAAGCCCAAATTTTCACTATAAATAGACACTCAAGGCTGATAGAGTAAAACATCGAAAAAGATAAAAGAGTAGAAGAACTCAAACTCAAAGTTCTCAATTCATCTTAGAGTTCAAAGAGAGAAACACTTGTTTATGTTAGAAATATTTTATGAGTGTTATTTTCTTAGAATGTGAGAGTTATTATTATTATCAGCTTTGTTAGAAGCAACTACTCATGTTCCAATCTTTGGTATTCAACCAGATAGTGGTTTAGTTCCTTCTTCAATCTGGAGTTGTCATGTTGTTAGGAGACGATTTGACTTGTAGGGTCAAAGTGGTTAGTTCTTCAAAAGTCTGGGGTTGTGAGGCTGTTTGGGAAGACTTACTTGGAGGGTCATGTGCTTTTTAAGATTAAAGTCTTCTGAATGAGGGGATTGGATGTAGCCAAGTTAGTGGTGAACCAGGATAAATCTACGTGACAAATTATTTATGCTTTCATTGCTTGCTGCCTCTAAATCTATTTGCTTCTACTCCAAATAAGTCACCAAAACTAAACTAATTTTTTAATTATTTATAAATTATCAAAAAGTTGTCAAATTTGACGAACACAATTCAACTCCCCCTTCTCGTGTTTGCACCTTTAAAAGGATATTGAGAGAAAATGTGCGTGAACTTGTATTTTCACATACAACATCAATAATTGCACCACATGATAAGGTGAAAACCAAAGGAGCTAGTATAAAGAAAAAAGAATTTGATACTCCTTGTGATCCTTCATATTGGGAGTATGTTGATGCCTCTCCAGAATCTGCAAAGCAACCATCTCAACATTCTTCAAATCAATCTGCACAATATTCTGCAAGGCAATCATCTCAAGAAACTGCATGGCAATCATATAAGATACATTTTCCTACTTTTATACATCAGTATATTGAGGACATAATAGATGTTGTGCTTGATGAAAATTGTGGGTTTCGCGAAGTTGGAGCATTGTTAGGTTGAACTGAAGATTCTTGGCCTTTTGTTCGAACACAATTTGATAGAGAGATCAATCTAAATCAAGACCTTTATTCCAATGTTTTCGATGACAATGTTGAATTAGTGCGGAACTCATTGAAAATTTTAAGATTGGGTGGTCAAGAAAAAGATAAGTGGATGACTATATCAAACTTGGGTTACGTGATAGCAACATGATTAGAAAATATGTTTGAACATTTTATCATTTACTTATTAGAATGAATTAGAATGTATTATACAAAGTTGAATGAATTTATTTTTTGGTAACGAGTTAAAGTTGAACATGCATACTAACTCAAAATAAATACGGATTAACTCAAAATAAAAATTCATAAATAACACAAAATATTAAAATAGAATTTCATGTTTAATATTTATCATACATAACACAATCACTAATCATCGTCCGGGAACATGCGGTCTAACTCAATTAATATGTGATGAACTTCACCAAATAGAGCTACCATTCTATGGCCTTACGTACAAGCTCAGCTGCTTTACGGTCTCGTGCCGATGATGGACCAACATGGATAGAAGATGATGGACCATGTGTAGTAGTAGGTGGACTTGAAGGTGCATCAACAGTAGGTGGATTCGATGGTGCAACAACAGTAGGTGGATGGATCATAGGATGTGAAACATTTAAGTACCATGCATAGTAGTCTGCAATGACCTCTTCAAGAAAAGTCGCTACAGGATACAGGCTCTGAAAGACCGCTATAGATGCTCTCATAGTAGTCTTCCACTCCCAATCTATTGTTCGACACCCGAGGAACGTCACATGAAATGCACTGAATATAACCAAATTGTCAGAGACATCGCTCCAACAGAGACATCGAAGGTATCCCGAGAAACATCGAAGTCGATGTAAATAGATGATTAGCTCGATTATCATCATATAGTGTAGACACTACATCCTCGAGTAACAAAGCATCAAGTCTTCGTTGATATGTCATTAGTCTACCTTCAGCAGCGTGTTTTGCAGTCCACCTACATGCTCTTGGAAGATGTGTAGGAAACGCTCCTCTATTGCCCTGTTTACAGATCCTAGGAAAGTGCTCATAAATCCAGCACTACATCAAAAATAAATAATAACACAACTTAATAAATAAATAATTAAATATATAAATAACACAACTTAATAAATAAATAATTAAATAAATGACACAATTTAAATATAAATCATATATCTGTAATAGGGTCACGTGACCTCTCAACACGAGTGTCGTGGACAACTCTATCTCCCAGATTATCATATAGGACAATCAATTCAACAGTACCCCACAAATAGTCCCGACAACGATTTAAATCAATAAAAAAAACATATTTCGCCTCCACACGCGTATGTGTTTTGTCGGTAAAAGTGTTGTCAACTAAATGAACTAGGTACATTCTAGCGACACACTCAAACATGTTAGTTTGGATGTAACAAATATATAAATAACGCAACCATTGCAATCTATATTGCGCACATTTATTATAAATATTCTCAGCACATGCTTTCTCCCATGTTGCACCTAAGAACTCATGTGCAGCTTTTGCAGCATTATTAGTACTCATATTCACAGGTGCATCAAAAAAAATTACCACGGGGTGAAATGTGAAGAAGAGTGGCGACGTCGTCTAGCGTGATGGTCATCTCTCCAACTGGAAAATGAAACGAGCTAGTATCTCTGTGTCAACATTCAACAAAAGCAGATATTAGACCATCATCAGCCATAGTGTGGTAAGCTGAAGACAAATGTAGCAGCCTAGATACCCGTATCCAATGTTGTATAACATCTGCCACATGAACTTCAGCAAACTTCTTTAGCTTCAATCCATGAGTATGACCAAACTGTTGGAGAGATCGGTCCAACAGATATGGGACTGAGACTCCACCACATCGAAGGTATCTAGAGAACATCGAAGTCGATGCAAACGGATGATTAGCTCGATCATCATCATATGGTTTAAACACTACATCCTCGAGCAACAAAGCATCAAGTCTTCGTCGATATATCATCAGTCCACCTTCAACAACGTGTTTTGTATTCCACCTACATGCTCTTGGAAGATACTCAATAATCGCTCCTTTATCGCCTCGCTAATAGATCCTATGAAAGTGCTCGTAAATCCAGCACTACATCAAAAATAAATAAATAATTAAATAACACAACTTAGTAAATAAATAATTAAATAAATAATACACCTTAATAAATAAATAGTTAAATAATTAAATACATGACACAACTTAATATAAATCATATACCTGTAATAGCGTTATGTAACCTCCCAACTGTCGAGTGTCGCGGACAGCTTCATCTCCCATAATGTCATATAGGACAACCAACCCAGCAGTACCCCATGAATAGTCCCGCCAACGATTTAAATCAATAATCACACTATCATATTTCGCTTCCACACACGTATATATTTTGTCGGTGAAAATAGTGTTGTCAACTAAATGGAATAGGTACTTTTTAGCCACCCACTCAAACATGTTAGTTTTAATGAAACGACTATATAAATAACACAACCATTGCAGTCTATATTGCACATACTTATTATAACTAATCTCAACACATGCTTCCTCCCATGTTGCACCTAAGAACTCATGTGTAGCTATTGCAGTATTATTAGTATTCATATTCACAGGTGCATCAAAAAATTTACCACAAGGTGAGATGGGAAGAAGAGTGGCAGCGACGTCTAGTGTGATGGTCATCTCTCCAACTGGCAAATGAAATGAGCTAGTCTCTCTATGTCACCATTCAACAAAAGCAGATATTAGACCATCATCAGCCATAGTGAGGTTAGCTGAAGACAGATGTAGCAGCCTAGATTCCCGAATCCAATGTTGCACAACATCTGGTACATGAACTTCAGAAAATTTCTCCAGCTTCAATTCATGAGCAACAACCTTTAACAAACCTTGATCCTGCGAGTAATTAAAGAACATAACAATAAATATTTATTCTTATTAAATATACAATTAATTAAATATAATGAAAAAATATACTAAATATGATAAATACTTATTCTAAATTAATAATTAAAATATACCTCTCATTCCCATATCCTCTGAGCCACGTGGTGTTCATACTGTGTCAATAAAAATATCACCATCGGTCCTTTAGGGAATATGGGCTGCTGATCCTTCTCAACATCATCAACATCATCATGTGCAGGCTCAGCATACTGCTCCTCAGCCTGCTCCATTTGTGCAGGCTCAACGACATCATCCTGAACATCCTGTTTACGACGATCCTGTCTAATTGGACGATTTTCTTTATTTCGTCGTATGTTTGATGTAGTAGGTGGAATTCTCTCTGCTCCATCACCACTATCACCTCTCACGCTTTGGGCAATGTTGCGAATAATTTGAACATAGACACCTGTCTTTCTAGGCACTACAATATATCAATAATAAAAAAATAGAAAAATAATTAAATAAAAAAATCATTTCGGAACTTTCAGATTTGTTTACAAATTTTTAAAATTGGATTCCGAACTTTCGTTGAATGTCAAACTTCCGAACCTATTTTGAAACTTTCCATGAGTTCAAAGTTTTGAAACATTTGAAACATTCGAATGTTTCATATTTCTGAAAAACATATGTTTTGAAAGTTTCAAGTGGTTAGAAAGTTTTGAAAGTTTCATGTTGGTAGGAACTTCCGAAAGTTTGAAAAATCTTGAAAAAAATATCATTTCAAAAGTTTCATGTTGATAGAAACTTTCGAACATTTAGAAAAATTATGTTTCGAAAGTTTGAAAATTTTCGAGGGAGTCTTACTTTTGTGTTTCAAAGGTTTCAATGTTCGAAATTTTGCAAAAATGTGATTCGGACAATTGATTCTTTCGAATGAAATGAGTGAAAAAAAGGGAAGGTTAAATTTTTATAGATAACAACCGTGATAAAATGGTACTTTCAGTGGGAATGGGAGGTGGGAAGTGCAGGTGGGAGGTGCACGGTACAAAACCCAAGCTGTCTCTTGTTCGTACGGAGTGTATATAGTTTGGGTCTGGCCTAATTATTTAATAGAAACATATCGTTATTCTTCCTTTTTATTATAATTTAAAATTAAAATATGTTTGATTCAGTGTTTCTTTGCAATGATATAATAATTTATTATTTCTAATAATATATTCAATGTAAATATTAATAGTTAAAATAATGTGTATATAATTTTTTTTACTTACTATGAAATATATTAGTTTTTGGTATTATTTTTTGTTTTTCATATACTTTTTTTTACCAAAAATAATTGTATTTGAGATACTCTTATTCATTAAACGTGGACATTTCTTTTAAATATTATATTTAAATTTTGGTTAGGTACGTTGTGGGAGTGTATCCTTATTTGCTAGACTCAAATCTTGACCGGATATTAATTTTAAATTTATTAACGTAAATATACATATTTTTTTTATTATATTAAATCTTACCATAAAGTTATCAAATTTTTAATTTATCATTATATCTCCATGACTTGTATATTTATGAGTTTTAGTGTAGCGTTATTTACATAAATTTTAGGTATTTATATCTTGAAATCTATATAATGAATTTAATTTTGGGTCATCGATAATGTAAAGTATGTGTGTTAAAAATGTCAATTAATTATAAATGTATACATAATTAAACATTTTCATTTTAATCCTGAATATTATAAAGTTCGTAGATAAGATAATTTGTTTATATTTCTAATATTTACCCTTGAATTAAAAAAATTATTATATAATTTTTTTGAAAAAAAATAGAATGTTTAAGTTAAATATTCCTTCTCGGACATTATATGTGTTTACTTAATTTTTTTTTTTTTTGGCATACTATGTTTACTTATTTCTTTCATGTAAAATATTGATTCCTATGCATCGTATTTTGTCTATAGATGAAAGCATAATAAATTAGTGTCGCATTATTTTTATATATATAATATTTATATATATATATATATATATATATATATATATATATATATATATTTTGTTAAATTGTAATTAAACATTAGTCCCTCAGGTTAAAAATAAGTAAATATAAAAGAAATATTAATATTCTATTTTTCTTTCAAATAAGTACATAAGGTAGGAATCATGAATTAAGTGAAAATTGTGATTTTAAATTTAATATAATTTTGATTAGATTTTATGAAATATAATTACATTTAAATGAATTAAAAAATAAAATTTAAGTTTATGTTTATAACAAATGATTTAAAAAAATTAATTACATAATAATAAAATTAAATTATTAAAATTTTAAATTGATGCTTAACCTGTCAAAAATTATAACTTTTATAATCTATGTCTAATATAAAAGGGAAATTAAGTTTTGGTGTTATCTTTTCTCTAATTTTTTTCATTTATATAATTTAATTTATAATATTTTATGTTTTTACTCAAACACATAAATGAGTTTTTTTTAAATAACTGTATAATTTTGTTACTTTCGTTATTTTATTTGACAAATGTTATCCATAGAGATACTTAGTAAAAAATATATTTAATAGGCAAAAAAAAAAAAAAAACTGTCAAATAACATTTTACGATAACTCACCAAAGAAATCTTTCGAAGTTCAATTTTAATATCTCAGAGTTTCAAAATCATCACCAACTGGAACAACTACATCAAGCTCGAACTTATTCTTTGGATATTCAACTCAATGTCACTCATGTTATCAAAGATAGGTTTAAAGGAATTAAGACTCACTTCAATTTTCATCTATCGATTTAGTGAGAGTTGAGGATGTTGAAGGATATACTATGAAGTTAAGAGATAAACCGATGATGTGTTTCTTTTGCTTTTTTGACAAATTAGAATTTTATAATTTATTTTTATTACTTACAATATTTGATATTTGATTGGTTATGTCTGACTATTAATGGTTAAGTGTGTGTTTAAAAAATTTTCCTCAAATTATATTGTTTTACGGTATCAATAAATTATTAATGTTTCTTTTGCTATTAAGTCTTTTACTATGTATTACTTTGTTTTTTCTAATTTTTTAAATTTATCTTTCCTATATCATTAATGAACGATATTTTATAAAATAACTCATAATTTCTCTTTTTTATACAACATTGATAATATTTCTTAATTTATGTGAAACTAAAAAAATGACATAATTTTAAACAAACAAAGTATTAATAGAAAAATATTTTTTAAAAAATTTGCACTATTTAATTGATGTAAATAAATTTAAGGGGATATGGTTAGCCTCAAATTAATTACATCAATAAATTATTGTTTAGAATATTAAAAAAAAAAATTGGTGGAATATGTTTATGATAATTACCACCGCTTATGTTCCACAATATTTGTTTGATAACTTCAATTTATTTATGAAAATAAAATATGTTTTCAAAATTAATAAGACATTTTTATAGCATTTACATAATTCATATTATTGGTTAGTAATCCAAAATAGGAAATATATTAGTTAAAAAAAAATTGAAACATGTTCATTGTGAAATATATATTTTCAAAAAAAACAAAAAGCATTTATATGCATCAAAATGCAAATTAGAAAAGGAAAAAAGAAAACTTAAACTATTATGATATTGTATTTTAAAATGGTCATCACATGCATTAGGGGGGTGTACAAGATCCGATCCGTCCCACGAACCCGTCTTTGCCAATAAGCAATGAGATAGGTCTAATCCGGTCCAAAAAAATTAAGACAAGACAATGATAAGATAGAAAAAGGATCAGGTTCGGGTTACTCATCGGGTTACCGGTCCCGTCCCAAATTACTTTAAGGACAAGTGATTATTTTTTGTTATTATTTTATGTTAGTATTGATTCGCTATATCTAAAAAAGTGGTCAATCGAATTACTAACTTAGTACTTTATATAGTTTGTAGAAAAATATTATGAGTTACTATTCCCTAATAAAATGGTAAGTGGTAACCATATGTGACTTATTATGAGTTTCTTTATATTTAATTATTTTTTCTAAAAACAAAGTTTAAGGATTACTATTTGGCAAATCGTCTTGGGACCAACCCAATCTCGTCTTTGTTTCATCTTTGTCCTTAATAAACCCGCAACTCATTAGATTTGATTGGGTTAAGGGACAAATTAGGGTCTAAAATTTAGCATGATCAAATATTGAGGCCAGATAAATGACACATCTAACCCGTTCTTTATACCCATAATATGCATGGTATATGTGGCAGATAAATTTGAAATAAATCTTTTAAAATAACAAAAGTTGCTTAATGTGTTTTACTCATGCTCTATTATTCATTTAACATGTTGAAATTTGAATTTTCGTTGAAAGAGGTACCATACTTAATACATGACATAACTCAAATAAGATTACATTTGGTGAAAATAACTTATGGAAAACTAAAAAAGCATGCACTTATGAATGAAATAAATGTTTAATGATCTTCTAATATGTCACATGTACTTTTTCAAGAATTGTATCGTAATATTTGTAACGCCTAGTTACGTGAGTATAAAAACTGAGGTAATAATGGAAAAAATTTCAAAATTATATAAGAGAATAAGGTACTGTAATAAATAATGAATTGTTCGAAATAAGTAATGTTATGAAATCTCAAAATAAATCCTTACCACTGAAAAATCTTTAATATTTAAAATATCCAAAACTGGGCAAATAATATCTAATCCCGAAATAAAGTACGATGTATACATTATGTCTACTTATTCTTGATCTACTAACCTAATTGAAGGAAGTCACTCTTCTCAAGGGAGGTATGACTTCTCAACTATCGACATCCCCAACGATCTCAGTATCTGAAAACAACACTTTAATGAGATACTAAATCCTAGTGAATAATACACACAATTTTAAAACAAGTATTGTTCTCAGCCGGAGCGGTAGCCGGAAAAAAGTCAATCATGGCACCTGCCTTTATCCAAAAATATTCTTTAGAACTATTAATGATATAACTAAGATTTCTCTATAATAACCAACTACTTCCAATAATTAATAAAAACTCATCAATTAAATTACCGATAATCCACATCTATCAAAATCAGATAATTCCAATATACACATTTATTATGCAGAAAATAATCAATCAATTCAATAATGGAGATATACTACTTATGCGAAGTGAGTATTATCTAATCATGTGGAGCACCAGCTCATCCAGTGTGGGATACAAGACCCATCTGTGTGGAGTTTAAACTTCATCTCATTGTAAAGTTTAAAAATCATCTATATATGGGGTACAAGACCCATCCGTGTGGAGTTTAAACTTTTTCTCTCTGTGAAGTTTAATACTCATCCATATGTGGGGTACAAGACTCATCCGTGTGGAGTTTAAACCTCATCTCTTTGTGAAGTTTAATAGTCATCCATGTGGAGTTTAAACCTCATCTCTTTGTGAAGTTTAATACTCATCTATATATGGGGTAAAGGACCCATTTGTGTGGAGTTTAAACCTCATCTCTTTGTGAAGTTTAATTCTCATCCATATGGAGTTTAAACATCATCTCTTTGTGAAGTTTAATACTCATCCATGTGGAGTTTAAACCTCATCTCTTTGTGAAGTTTAATACTCATCTATATGTGTGGAGTTTAAACCTCATCTCTTTGTGAAGTTTAATACTCATCCATGTGGAGTTTAAACCTCATCTCTTTGTGAAGTTTAATACTCATCTATATGAGTGGAGTTTAAACCTCATCTCTTTGTGAAGTTTAATACTCATCCATGTGGAGTTTAAACCTCATCTCTTTGTGAAGTTTAATACTCATCTATATGTGTGGAGTTTAAACCTCATCTCTTTGTGAAGTTTAATACTCATCCATGTGGAGTTTAAACCTCATCTTTTTGTGAAGTTTAATACTCATCCATGTGGAGTTTAAACCTCATCTCTTTGTGAAATTTAATACTCATCTATGGTGAGTTTTAAACCTCGTCTCTTTGTGAAGTTTAATACTCATCCATGTGGAGTTTAAACCTCATATCTTTGTGAAGTTTAATATTCATCTATATGTGGGGTACAAGACCCATCCATGTGGAGTTTAAACCTCATCTCTTTGTGAAGTTAAAAACTCATCAATATGTGGGGTACAAGACCCATCTCCAGCACACACAATCAAAATCATTCATATTTTTAACAATATTTGTAAAATCATATTTATAATATAATATTTCATTTGAATATATAATAACAACAATCATTCAAAACATATAATAAAACAATCTTTTTAAAGAATATATAATCAAACAATCATAAAAACGGTAATTCAACAAATAATAGTAGATAAATCAATTCATAATCTATTATTACAGTTCATAAAATCTCAATTTTAATAGAGTTAGGTTTTCGATAAAATATATTTTGATAAGAAAATACCATTCAAAATATCTAACTCTTTTTCCATCACAAATTTCTCAAAATAAATGTACCATGAAAGTTTAAAGGGTGTGATTACTCACCTCTTGAAGCGTTCTTGATATGTTGTTTGCTAATAACCGTTACCACAACCACAAAGTACTCTAGCTTCTCTTTATTTGGGTATACTTCTATCTTTTTAGATTTATATTTCTTCTTTTTTTTTTCTTCTATCCTCATGTTATTCCTAGTAATTATATATATATATATATATATATATATATATTCTGCTAATAACAAAATTTCCTATATCTCCTATGTTTAGTCACTAGCTGGTAGTTTGTTCCACATAAAGCGAAGAATTTGTTTAAAAGAACATATATGTCTTGATTTTATTAGGTATGACTACCGATATACATGCCAACTATCACAATATAAATTGCATGGTTTGTTTAATTCTGAAAACGGTAACAAACAGATTCTAAGCTTGTTAATCGAACAATTGGTTAAAACATGCTCAAATCCTATTTTGAGGTCATATAGGAGGATAATTAATTTTATTAAGTATCTTGCGCATATAGATAATAATAATAATAATAATGATAATGATGATAATAATAATAATAATAATAATAATAATAATAATAATAATAATAATAATAATACTAATAATAATAATAATAATAATAATAATAATAATAATAATAATAATAATAATAATAATAATAATAAAGAATAAGAATAATAAGTAATAATAATAATAATACTAATAATATAATCATAATAATCTATAAATTAGAATATCTTAAAAATTCTAATTATTTTTAATCCTTTGATTTAGGATGTTACAATATTTATTTATGGTGGATACTATTTTGTGCATATTCTTGTATCATAATCTCAAATAGTTTAGAATATAAAGTATGATGGATGTCATTTGCATGATCAAGAAATTGTTAAGTAAATCTATGTGAGGAACAAAGGAAAGAAAAATAAAAAGTTAGAGATGTGACATCCTCAACCCCAAAAAAAAATTATATTTATTTCCTTATTTTCTAAACAATGAAATTATTTCGAAACAAATAATTAAATATAAACTTTCAAACATTTTTTTTAAGGTAAAAAGTATCACATAATCACGAACACGTCGAATAAATTCAAAGGTTTCATCAAACTTAACAACTTGAAATCACAATGTCAGACAACAAAATCTTTTTTGAAGTGCACATACTTATGTGTTAAATTAAGTGCAAATGTAGTCTCAACCCGATGTCACTATCAGAGCGGGAATTCCCAAAATAAAAATACTCAAAATAACATCAACACAATGCATAATAAGAAGGGTCTCCAAGACATGATGGCTTCCACCTCTCCTTATGGTACTAGTCATCACCTGCAACTTACAACTCGTCTGCGTCCATCGCAAACGCCAAACACAAACAACGAGGGGTGAGTATCGAAATTATGTAACAGTATAAAATACACGAGGAGGACACGCAAGCAATCAAATTATCACCACCTCAAAAATAGTCAAGTGTATAATATCAACGGTTTATCAAATTCATTCACAATAAGATTATGACAAGGATGAAATGCTATGCATGTCCTATACTCTATGCATGTCCTATACTCTCCACGATCAGGCTCATTCAGTTGTACTTCCCTGAATCACTAGGTTTATCAAACCCTCCCTATATGATGATAAAATAGTTCTAACTCCAAAATCACAACTCAATAAGTTTCAGTTTAACTTTACAACATTTATCATTATATATGTATATCAGTCAATCACAATAAAATCCAATATTTTGGTTTGCACTACTCACAATGCATCATCCAGTCTTAGCAATCACAAAATAAAAGATCAAACAGGTGGCACATTCAAGTAATATCACAATTTCATTGAAGTTGCAACAATACTCCAGTACATATCATTCACACAATAACAATCAACATAATATTCATAAAATCAGACGACATACAATCTTGATATAAATAAATTCACGGCAATTCTATAGGTTGCTAAATTATATTTTAATCCTCACTATTACCATTCACATGTTATTAATTAATTATTATTACTCAATAGGGCTCAACCGTACGTAGTAAGCCCCGAATGAACATCTGGGAATTTCAGTATTTCCGTTCATCTCATGTTATTTTATACTCATAAAATCGAACCTCGTCTCATCACTTACCTTGGCTGAAGATTTTTCCCAACGAAGCCGATCCGCTGATTTAATGTGTCACGTCTTCGCCAACCACCGTCTCTAACAGTCCACGAGCGAGAAGAAATCAACGCAACAACCAATTACAAGTTAGTTACTTGCTCCAATAGGTAATTAATTAATTTATTAATAATACATTGATACTTTATCTAATAATACATTAATACATTGTAATATAATTCAAAAATATATTTAATACCGTTAAACACACATATTACTATAATCATATTTTATTTAACAAGGTATGATAGAAAGAACTTAATATATATATATATATTACATGGATGCAAATAATAATAATTAATTATTACTTATTATTGACTATACTTAATTTTATAACATAATCAAAATAGATTAAACCTTTTAGGTGAAAGAATCAATTTGCCTCTCTGCCTTATTTTGATTTCACGACAATTCGACTTGACTTAATGTCTTAACAACTAGTGTAACAACACAAATTCACTCCTTGTAGTATATATATATATATATATATATATATATATATATATATATATTTTATTTTATTATTTTTGTAAGTTAAATATAGTTAATATTAATGATTTGAATCAATTACTAAGGCAAACACACACACACACACCTAAAGAAATTAGAACACATATTAACACTCATAAAAAATAAAAAATAGCATTGTATCATTATACTATTTAAAATAAGGTAATGAGAAATTGAGGTGTTACATTTCTCCTCCTGTTGAAGAAAATTTCGTCCTCGAAATTTACCTGACGGAAACAGTTCTGGATAAGACCCGCGCATCTGGCTTTCGACCTCCCACGTAGCACTTTCACCAGTAGCACCTCCTCAGACAACCTTAATCAATGAAATCGTCTTACCCCTTAATTCTTTGGTCTTTTGGTCCTCGATCCGTAGCAGTAAGGTCTCAAAAGTTAGATTCTCTTTTATTTGGACCTTGTCTGACTCAATCACATGCGAGGGATCGAAAATGTACTTCCGAAGTTGAGACACATGAAAGACACTATGAAGATTAGAAAGAGACGGAGGCAACACGATCTGATATGCTACGTTACCGATACATTTAAGAATTTGGTAAGGTCCTATAAACCGAGGTGTAAGCTTTCGCATTTTTAATGCCCGACTAACCCCAGTTGTTGGAGTAACCCTCAGAAATACATGATCACCTTCTTGAAATTCGAGGTTTTTCTTTCTTTTATCATGGTAACTCTTTTGCCTACTTTTTGATGCTCCCATCTTTTCCTGAATCATTTTTACTTTATCAGTAGTTTGTTGAACAATCTCAAGTCCTAACACAAGGTTATCACCTGTCTCAAACCAACACATAGGGGTCCTACACCTTCTCTCATACAACGCCTCAAAAGGGGCCATCTCAATGCTAGAGTGGAAACTATTGTTATAGGTAAACTCTATAAGTGGCAAAAAGCTATCCCAGCTTCCATTTTGTTCCAACACACAAGCTCTCAACAAGTCTTCTAGGGATTGATTGGTTCGTTTAGTCTGACCATCTGTTTGTGGGTGGTAGGCTGAACTCATCATAAGGTTCGTACCTAAAGCGCTTTGTAAACCTTGCCAAAACTTAGAGGTAAACCTAGGGTATCTTTCTGAGACTATACTTGATGGGATTCCATGCAACTTCACAATTTCCTTTATGTATATTTCAGCTAACCTTTCCATATAATAAGTTATGTTTATCAGAATAAAGTGAGCAGATTTAGTTAGTCTATCCACAATAACCCAAATACTATTGTACCTTTTTGGAGATTGAGGTAAGCCTACAACAAAGTCCATAGAGATGCTATCCCACTTCCATTCGGGAATACTCAATGGTTGCATCAAACCTGAAGGTTTTTGGTGTTCTACCTTAGATTTTTGACAGATCAAACAAGCATACACAAACTCAGCAACATCTTTTTTCATTTTAGGCCACCAAAATATCTTCTTGAGGTCCTTATACGTCTTTGTGGCTCCAGGGTGAATACTTAGACAACTCCTATGTCCTTCCTCTAAGATCATCTTTCTTAACTCCTCTACATCGGGAACACAAATTCTCTCCTTAAATCTCAAAATTCCATCCACACCTATTTTAAAGTCAGTTTATCTCCCTTGGTCAATCGACTGTAACTTATCTAAAAGGTATAAATCCAATTTCTGGTTCTTTTCAATCTCTTCCAATAGTCCACTAGTTACCTTCAACATTCTCAATTTAATACTTTTTGGTGTCACTTCAAAAACTAAACTAAGGTCTCTAAACTGTTCCAACAACTCATTATGCTTAACCATTAAGGTGGACACACTCAAAGTCTTCCTACTCAAGGCATCAGCCATTACGTTGGCCTTTCCAAGATGATAGTTAAGCTCAAAATCAAAATCTTTAAGAAATTCCATCCACCTACGTTGTCTCATATTCAACTCCTTCTGATCAAAAAGATACTTAAGGCTCTTATGGTCACTGAAAACCTCAAATCTAGATCCATATAAATAATGTCTCCACATCTTAAGTACAAAGACAACTGCTGCTAGTTCTAGGTCATGGGTAGGGTAGTTCTTCTCATGAATCTTCAGTTGCTTAGAAGCATATGCTACCACATTCCCATCCTGCATAAGTACTCCACCTAATCCTGAACCACACGCGTCGCAATATACTACAAAGGGTTCACTCAGGTTAGGTAGCACTAAGATCGGTGCACAGGTCAATCGTTTCTTAAGCTCTTGGAAACTATTCTCACAATGAGTATCCCACACAAACAATTCCCCTTTTTGGGTCAACTTAGTTAAAGGTAAGGCCAACTTGGAGAATCCTTCTATGAACCTACGATAATAACCTGCCAATCCTAGGAGACTCCTAATCTCAGTCACTGATTTAGGTGTTTTCCATTCTAAGACACTCGCCACTTTGACAGGATCAACAACTATTCCACCTTTTGAAATTATATGTCCTAGGAAACTTAATTCCTCTAACCAAAATTCACACTTAGACAACTTGGCAAATAATTGTTTCTCCTTAAGGGTTTTCAAGACTATCCTTAAATGTTCACCATGTTCTTCCTTAGTCTTAGAGTACACTAAGATATCATCTATAAACACAGCCACAAAAGAGTCTAGGTAAGGATAAAAGATCCGATTCATGTAATCCATAGACACTGTTGGCGCATTAGTAACACCAAAAGGCATAACCAAATACTCGTAATGGCCATAATGGGTCCTAAAGGTGGTCTTAGGGGTATCAGAAGGCTT
Source organism: Cicer echinospermum (assembly GCA_002896215.2). NCBI lineage: Eukaryota > Viridiplantae > Streptophyta > Magnoliopsida > Fabales > Fabaceae > Cicer > Cicer echinospermum. The sequence goes on from PGTU02000006.1 coordinate 5,116,574, forward strand.
CACTCGGATCTGATGGTAACCTGATCTCAGATCGATCTTACTAAACACACATGATCCTCTCAATTGATCCATAAGGTCATCTATCCTAGGTAGCGGATACTTATTCTTGATTGTCACTTTATTAAGTCGACGATAATCCACACATAACCTCATAGAGCCATCCTTTTTCTTAGCCAACAACACAGGTGCACCCCATGGTGAAACCCTAGGTCTTATAAATTGTTTATCTAAAAGCTCTTCCAATTGCTTCTTAAGCTCAGACAGTTCTAGGGGAGACATCTTATATGGTGCCATGGATATGGGTCTAGTACCTGGTACAAGTTCAATGCTAAACCCAATCTCACGCTCTGGTGGTAAACTAGTGACATCTTCAGGGAATACTTCAGGGAATTCACACACAATAGGAACATCTCGTATTACCACTTTTTCTTCAAATTCCAGTGAGGCTAGAATCATGTATAACTGAGCATCTTCTTTCAAGAGTGCCTTCACTTGGTTGGTGGATATATTGCTAGGCTTATCCCTCTCTTATGACTCCATGAATTCAATGGTCTTACTAAAAAAATCTACGCGGACACGGTTGGTAGATAACCAATCCATACCAAGAATCACATCAACCAAATGTAAAGATAAACACACTAAGTCAACTCAGAAGTCCCTTCCACACACATGGATAGAAATGTCAAGACAAACACTAGAGGTATCAACAGAATCACTAGTTGGGGTATTCACAATCAAATCATACTGCAAACAAGATACAGGTAGTCCTAAACGTCTAACACAGTCAAGATACACAAAGGAATGAGTGGCACCACAATCAAATAGTACAAATAAAGGAGTATCATTTATGAGACATGTACCTTGGATCAAGTTGTCTTTCTCAGACGCTCCTGCACCGCTGAGGGCAAAGACTCTTCCATTGTATTTAGGTCGGCTGGCTTGGGAACTCTGGTTTCTAGGTTGTGGAGTCTTCCTTGGTTAGGGGCTTGTGGTGCTAATGTGGCCTTGTTGTTGATAATTAAAACAAGTAATTCCAGCATCTCTACATTCATATGCCATGTGACCCTGCTTACCACACTTGTGACATCAGATAGGAGTAGTTGGATCACCATTATTACCATTGTTGTTGCTCGAGACTTGACTCTTGTTGTTACTATTTCCGTTACTAACTCCTCGTCCATTGAGGTTTCCTCTACCACTCCCATCACTATAACTGTTTCCATTTCCTTTTCCGTTACCACTACTAGCTCCTTTTCCAGCTGAAAAACTGTATTGTTGATAATTATGACGACTTCCAGATTTACTAGGAGGAAAAGAGTAAGGTTTTCATCTATTATGATGCATAGGTTTGTTGTCCTTCATGGTACCGGTGTTTCTGTAATGTGTCTTTTCAGCACGACTATCCTCATCATAAATCCTACTCTTATTCACTAGGGTAGGAAAGTCACGGATCTCTTGCATTCCAACCTGTTTCTTGATCTCTGGTCTGAGTCCCATTTCAAACTTGATGCACTTAGACTTTTCTCTTGCCTCTCCAACATAGAGTGGATAGTACCTAGATAATTCCTCGAACTTAGCAGCATACTCCTCTACCGACATATTCCCCTGTTCCAATTTAACAAATTCCATCTCCTTTCTATTACGGATATCTTCAGGGAAATACTTAATTAGAAACATGTTCTTGAATATAGCCCAAGTAATTGCAGTCCCTGCATTATCCCACCAATGTTCAGCTTCCTCCGTCAACATAAAGGTATCAAGATGCACTTTCTGACCTTCGGGACATGCCACTCCTCTGAAAATTTTCTCAACTTCTTGCAACCACTTTTGAGCCCCATCAGGATTATAGTGGCCTTCAAATGATGGAGGGTTAGCCTTGTGGAATCGATCCATCACCATGAATTCATTTATTTGCACATTTCCTTGGCTACCACTGTAGCTAGTAGTTTGAGCAACAGATTGAGCAACAATCTGTGCAGCTTGAGTAGCAGCTTGCGCAGAGGCTTGTGCAGTAGCTTGAGATTCAGCCAAAGCTTAGAGAACCTGCACAGTAACTCATGCCATGGACTCTAGAGCCTCAGCAATCGCAACATCATTCCTTCCACTAGCCATCACTACCTACATCAATCAGATAAGCCAATCGAATATAGTGAGACACTTAGGGAAGTGAGAAACTGTCTTAGTTCTACAACACTAAAACAATAATGACCATAACCACAAAACACATAATAGAGTACACAAGGAAACATAGCGAACACATAACACATTTACGGTCTGATTGGACAGACCAGCTATGATACCACTAATGTGACACCCTAAACCCCAAAAAAAAATCATTTTTATTTCCTTATTTTCTAAACAATGAAATTATTTTGAAACAAATAAATAAATATAAACTTTCAAACATTTTTTTTAAGGTAAAAAGTATCACATAATCACGAACACGTCGAATAAACTCAAAGGTTCCATCAAACTTAACAACTTGAAATCACAATGGCAGACAACAAAATCTTTTTTGAAGTGCACATACTTATGTGTTAAATTAAGTGCAAATGTAGTCTCAACCCGATGTCACTATCAGAGCGGGAATTCCCAAAATAAAAATACTCAAAATAACATCAACACAATGCATAATAAGAAGGGTCTCCAAGACATGATGGCTTCCGCCTCTCCTTATGGTACTAGTCATCACCTGCAACTTACAACTCGTCTGCGTCCATCGCAAACGCCAAACACAAACAACGAAAGGGTGAATATCGAAATTATGTAACAGTATAAAATACACGAGGAGAACACGCAAGCAATCAAATTATCACCACCTCAAAAACAGTCAAGTGTATAATATCAACGGTTTATCAAATTCATTCACAATAAGATAATGACAACGATGAAATGCTATGCATGTCCTATACTCTATACTTCACCATTTGGTACCATCCTACTCTGAAGTACTTGGTTAGGAGGCCTGATACTATGCCAGTACAAGAGTGGACGAACAATTTATGAATGGCCAAGTCCTCATAGATCCCTTCAACTCAACCCGAGACACATATACGCGACGGTCGGGGTACTCTTGTGTTGCACGGTAGCTCCCGGGCTTAAGGAATAACCCACTAATCCACTTAGGAATTCCCCACTAGAGGTACCCCCAAGGTCTATCAGTCTTACCTTACAGTTCGACTGTAGCCCTCCACGACCAGGCTCATTCAGTTGTACTTCCCTGAATCACTAGGTTTGTCAAACCCTCCCTATATGATGACAAAATAGTTCTAACTCCAAAATCACAACTCAATAAGTTTCAGTTTAACTTTACAACATTCATCATTATATATGTATATCAGTCAATCACAATAAAATCCAATATTTTGGTTTGCACTACTCACAATGCATCATCCAATCTTATCTATCACAAAATAAAAGATCAAACTGGTGGCACATTCAAGTAATATCGCAATTTCATTCAAGTAGCAAGAATACATATCATTCACACAGTAACAATCAACATAATATTCATAAAATCAGACGGCATACAATCTTGATATAAATAAATTTACGGCAATTCTATAGGTTGCTAAATTATATTTTAATCCTCACTATTACCATTCACATTTTATTAATTAATTATTATTACTCAATAGGGTTCAACTGTACGTAGTAAGCCCCAAATGAACATCTGGGAATTTCAGTATTCCTGTTCATCTCACGTTATTTTATACTCATAAAATCGAACCTCGTCTCACCCCTTACCTTGGCTGAAGATTTTTCCCAACGAAGCCGATCCGCTAATTTAATGTGTCACGTCTTCGCCAACCACCGTCTCTAACAGTCCACGAGCGAGAATAAATCAACGCAACAAGCAATTACAAATTAGTTACTTGCTCCAATAAGTAATTAATTAATTTATTAATAATACATTGATACTTTATCTAATAATACATTAATACATTGTAATATAATTCAAAAATATATTTAATACCGTTAAACACACATATTACTATAATCAAATTTTATTTAACAAGGTATGATAGAAAGAACTTAATACTATGTCTATATAATATATATAGTTTTGATTTATAAATAGATTTATATATATATATATATATATATATATATATATATATATATATATATATATATATATATATATCACATGGACGCAAATAATAATAATTAATTATTACTTATTATTGACTATACTTAATTTTATAACATAATCAAAATAGATTAAACCTTTTAGGTGAAAGAATCAATTTGCCTCTCTGTCTTATTTTGATTTCACGACAATTTGTATGAATCGTATGCTGCCTTATCAGAAGTAATTACTTACTTCAGTGAGTTATCCTCCAACAATTCCCTTTAGAAATCAATTGCATCTAATGGCTTAGCTGCTAACTTATTTTCTAGAAGTTTGTATAACAACAATTCTTATATAGCATAGTCCGTTTGTTGACAGAAACAATAGCAAGGCTTCTAAAATTCTAAATTAAAGACTCAAATCATGGCTATACAATTTATTTTGGGTTCGTGGTTTTCAACTTCTTAACTTTCGTTTATATATATGTATTACTTATTCTATTGTACTAACAAAATCTGTATCATTATCAAAGCTAATTCTAATTGATGGAATTAGTGAAACATAGTTGTGATTGGTACAAAAGGCGGCTATCGGCAGGAGCGCTAATCCTATTTTTCTTTTTTCTTTCAGGTTGGCTATGTGCTAATCTCCCGTTCCTATATATATATATATATATATAATAATTACTATTATAATAATAATAATAATAATAATTATTATAATAATAATAATAATTATTATTATCTCATTCTATTAGAGTTAAAGGTAACAACTAGTATAACAACACAAATTCACTCCTTGTATTATTTTATTTATATATATATATATATATTATTTTATTTATTTTTGTAAGTTAAATATAGTTAATATTAATGATTTAAATCAATTACTAAGGCAAACACACAGACACACCTAAAGAAATTAGAACACATATTAACACTCATAAAAAAAATAGTATTGTATCATTATACTATTTAAAATAAGGTATTGAGAAATTGGGGTGTTACAAGAGAGGAAATAAAACATTTTTACGGAAAACATTTCTCTCCTTTGTTACACATTGAAAATGGAAAGGAAGAAAGAAGTATATTTGGTGGAACTCAATCTTTCTTTCTCCTCAAATTAAAAATAAAATATATCAAATTCTTCAATTAATGTAAAATGACAACTACACATCTACTTTATTTATTTTAATTTTATTCTTTTTACCATATCTCAATTATTTGTAGGGATATTTATGTCATTTTAGAACTATAATTCTTTCTTTCATCTCACTTTTTCATTTATACCAAACTATTAATTAATCATTGTATTTTCTACTACTTTTCCCTTCTTCTCACCTTCTTTCATGTCACTTTATTTCCTAAATCATACAAAGTATAAAAGATGATGATGACAAATGTTAAAAAATTACCTAATCCAATCTTAAGAAACTAAAATAATGTTAATACAATTAAAATAGAAATGCGCTTAACAAAAATAGAAATGCACCGATTTAAAATATCATTTTCTAAAAAATATGTCAATATAAATGGAAACGTTAATCTAATGTTTATGACTTGTTGAGAGTAGAATATGATTTGTTGTTTATATTAATTAAATAAATTACACATAGACTTTTTCATTAATTGTCATTAAAAATGATCGATTTAAAAAAATACGAAATCAATAAATATTAAGTGACATAATTTCATGTCACGTGTCCTATATGTCATTTTGCAAGATATTTGTTTATAGTTTAGATTAGATTCATTTGTAGAAAAACAACATGAAAAAACTAATGTGTAAAAAAATTATAATTATTGTATTATATTGTCTCATTTTATGACGACAAAAATTAAAATAAAAATACTAACTTTAACTAATTATTTAGTTAAAAATATTTATTCATGTTCATAATAACATGAAAAAATATTAAATTTAACTAATTGATTAATGACAAATATTTATTTCCTATATGAATTGTAAGTTCTGAACTGTGAAAAAATTATACGCAGTGAATTATAATATTTCATATTTTTATGTCGATGAAATTTAAAAAAAGCACTTATTTAATTAATTCTATAGTGAAAAATATTTTATCCCTTGTATAGTGAATATAATAATCTCAAATTAGTATATTCTAATCATTCTCATTTTGTTGTGAAAATGTAAAAAAAAAAAGCCAAATTTAACTCATTGTTTAGTAACAAATATTTATCTCGTGTTTGAATTATACACTCCAACTGTTTATTTAGTGATTTACTTTCACATAAAACAACGTGAAAAAAATCAAGTATGACAAAATTATAGTTAATGTATTATAATTTTTTTCATTTTATGCCTACAATCTTCAAAAAAAAATTAATTAACTCTTTAGTACAAATATTTTATACTCTTTTATGATGTTTATAATAAATTCAAACCACTATATAATAGTTATTCTCATTTTTATTTAGAAGATACAAAAAAGCACATTAAATTAAACAAATTAATTAATGACAAACAAACATTTATCTAGTGTATGAGTTGTACATTTCAAATGCTTCTTCAGTTACTTTTTTTTTTTTATAGAAAAAACATGAAAACGTACATAATACTATTTTTAACTATAATAAAACATACTATTAATTTTAACTATTTACCCTTATAATTATTTTCATTTTTATTTAGAAGATGTTTAAAAAAATTAACTAACTAATTAGTAACAAATATTTTTCTCGTATATGAATTGTACACTTCAACTTCTTTTTTAGTGACTGGTTTCCATAAATAAAACATGAAAAATTAAAATGTAAAAACATTCTAGTTATTGTATTATTATTGTTCCCATATTGATGTTAAAAACATACTAGTTTAATAAATTCTTTAGCGACAATCATTGTGTCGTATATAGTTTTTATAAGTAACTCAAATTAATATATTATAGTTATTCTCAATTTTTAAAAGATATAAAAAACAATTAAATTTGGCTAATTAATTACTGAGAAATATTTTGCCATGTGTATGAATTGTATATTTAAAAGACTTCTTTTGGTTACTCATTTTCAGAAAAACAATGTGAAAAAATTAAATTGTTAAAAAAAATCATAAAATAACATTATAATTGTTCTCATTTTTTGATAACAATATTAAAAAAAAAATCATTGATTTTAACTAACTTTTTAGTGATCAACATCTATCCTTTTATGGTGTTTATAATAAACTCAAATCAATATATTATAATTATTCTCATTTTTATATAGAACATGCAAAAAACAATAAAATTAACTAATTAATCTGTGATAAATTTTGTCTTGTATATGAACTGAATGCTCCAATAATTTTTAGTTATTCATTTTAAAAAGAGAACATAAAAAATGAAAGTGTGAAAAAATTATTGTTATGGTACTATAATATTTTATTTATTTTCATGCGACAATTATAAAAAATCATTAATTTTTAACTAATTTTTTCCGTGTGTGATTTTATAAATAAAAAATCAAATGAGTATATGATAATTATTTTAATTTTTTATTTAGAAGATAAAAAATATATGAAGTTTAACTAATTGATTACTGACAAATATTTGTTTCATATATGAATTGTAAACTCTAATGACTTATTTAATGAATCATTCTCATAAATACACACTAAAAAAATAAAGTGTAAAAGAATTATTGTTTAATGTATATTATAATTGTAGTTGGACTAAAAATCATGTCAATTTAGAGTTTGACTGAGAGATAAGTAAAGTTTAATTAAAAAATATTTCAGTCGTGATTCATACTTGAATTCTCATAAACAATATATAATGATTTGACAACAGAATTATCCAATTGGTGAGAAAAAATTAAAGCCTTTTTGAAGATTTATAATATATGTGTACCTCATTTCATTTAAAGGGTCATACTAAGTTGCGTATTAAGAGTACTTGTTAAAAAATTAATTAAGAGAAATTGTTTGTCTTTAAAAACACAACTTTTAATATTTAAAGTACTGAAATCACAATTTTCAATCCAAACATATATTAAATATATTAAATGATAATATGTTTTCTATTACTATATCATTCATTCATGAATAGTAGTTGGTTAAAAATAATATTTATAATAGTATTTAAAATATTAACAACAATTCTTCGTGTATGCAAATATAGCTGATAGATATATGTTGAAGAAACACTACAAAACAAAATAGAAATTTCTTTAGGCTCAAAAGTCTTAAACAACAACAACAACAACAACACAACAACAATATAATAATAATAATAATAATAATAATAATAATAATAATATAATAATAATAATAATAATAATAATAATAATAATAATAATAATAATAATAATAATAATAATAATAATAATAATAATAGTAATAATAATAATATTTAGATAACAAAAAATGTTATTTACACAAAACTCTCAAGACAAATGAAAATTTGATACAAAATAATAGTTGATGTGAGATATGTATTTAAACATAAGTAAATACTATAATTGCAAACCAATTCTATCTAGTCTTTTAGAAACCGAGCAAGTTCAAGTAATTTAATTGTGGAAGTGAGTATTTGTTGTATTTCATAATATTTTTATCCATTAGTAAGTTACTTGAGTAAATTGCAAGAGGGTGGATGAAAATCAACGGATGGATCATTATGTGTGATAAACAATGTATTGAAGATAGTGATTGAATTGTTCTTTTTTGTATGAATTATTGAAATGAAAAGTTTGATAAGTGATCGGAGCCTTTAAGTGTATCGATTAAAGTTAAAGTTGCTAAATGTATGAAATAATTGTATTTGAATGGACAAGTGAAAGAGTTTGTTTTATATTACATATTACTAAACAAAATATAATGGAAGCAAAACATAACGGAAATAGTGTGATTTGGAAGGTGCCACAATATAATTTTTGTGAGTTAATTGATAAATTTTAGAATATGTGGCGTACATATTGATGAGTTGTCATCGATAGAATTCGAATATCTGTTTTAATATATTATAATAGATGTGTTAAATAGTGTGTTGTTAGCATTATTTCTCATTTAATATGTTCAAAGTAATAAAAAAATTAACTTATTCTCTAAAATTCCCTTCATGTGAACTTGTTCCATGAAAAAAAGTAATTGAAAAAATGAAATCTAAATTAGTAATAGAGTATTACAAGAATAATAGCATTAACTATGATATAATTAGTTAACTTTGTTTATATTTAAAACTGTAAGTATAGAAGTACGTCTAAGAGGGGGGGGGGGGGGGGGGGGGGGGGGGGTGAATTAGGCGTTAGTAAATTTTTTCGTTTTTAGTGATATGGTAATTGAATTTTCTGAGTTTAAGAACAAGGCTTAATAAAATGTGCAGTAAGTAAATGAACACGTTAAGATTTATCCTGGTTCCCCTTATAACCAATGGTACGTCCAGTCCTCTTGCACACCACAAGAGATTAATCCAATACTTGTCAGAAAATGTACAACTCCCACCCTGGGATTCTTGCTACAAAACTTCTAACAATACTTCTAAGATAGCACACCACTATCTTACTTGTACAAATGATACAATAAGGTTTGAATGAGTCTAAGATGTGGTATATTGATAAACAACTCAATAGCAATTCAAGTACTTGAGAACTTTTAGAATGATATGAAAATCTAATGCAAGTACTTAGAAAAATCAGAATTTTGTTCAAAGTTGTTTAATGAATTTAATCAAGGATTGTTCATTTTGATCTGAAGTTATGGGTATTTATACTCCATAAAACATCCTTTCAGATTCGTGGCCATTGATCCAAGAGGTTTGATGAAAAATTACAATATTCTAGAGGCATTCCAGATCTGAAAATTTGTAATGTTTCCAGGTGTATTCGAATACAGTATATGTGTATTCGAATACACGTCTTTGTAACGTTCAAAAAATTCAAATTTTACATCTTGTATTCGAATACACATCAGTGTAGTCGAATACAGATTAGTGTATTTTAGCCTCTGACTTAACCTGTATTCGACTACATATGGGTGTAGTCGAATACACTTGGCCACTGACTTAGCTTGTATTCGACTACAGATGGGTGTAGTCGAATACATCATTTAACGTTTTGCCTCTGACTTAAGTTGTATTCGAATACAACATGGTGTATTCGAATACACTTATGTAAATTGTCAAAAATATGATTTTAAATGATTTGTTAATGTTGTTTTTGATTTTCTAAAACATGTTAAATGCATGTGTATATATGAATTGTTCTCATGTATTTGAACTATTGATTTGTATCATATACCTTTACATTTAATCATTTATTATTTGGATTTTGAAGCTTATTCAAGATGGTTTGATCTTCTTTTTGATCTTGCTGCATTGTCCATAGTTGGTGGTCTTGTCGTCATCAAAAACATGTAGTTTACAAAAACTACAATAGTATATTTTTTATTATTATTTATATTCAAGACAAGAGGGAACAAGATGCATCTGGTAAAATTGATTCAGTTATCTATCAACTATGTCACATTACATTGATACAACTATTTGTTTTCACGTCATCGTTTAGTTATATTTGTGAAGAAATGCCTCAAATCAGCAGCAACTTGGAGTTGGCTATTGTTATAACTGAATTTGGCCAATTTGGTTATGACAAAGTAGTTATAGTTAGTTAAGCTAATTTGTTTTAGCATACTATATATAATTGTAAAATGCACTTGTTGCCAGTAGAGTGTGAAGAAAAGAGGTTTATGCAATTACCAAGAGGATTTATATAAAATCATAAAGGAGACTAAGAAAGAGAGAAAATAGAGTGATTGTAAATGGGGAACTTGTATTGTTGTACTCTGAATAGTGAAAGATACAAGGGCACTACAATTGAGAGAAAGGGTTTAATATTGTAAATTCAATACTCATAGTGAATTATTTTGCTGCCTTGCCCGTGACTTAGGTCTCAAGTAATTGAGGTCGAATACATATATCTTAGTGTTATTCGTGCTCTTATCTTTGCTTTAATGTCATTTTACATTGATCTTTAAAACTGTAGTTCAACAAAAACGAAGAACATTCTTCATTTCAGTTCTACACAACGAAGAACGTTCTCCGTTTCAGTTTTACACAAACGAATAACGTTCTCCGTTTTTGCTTATGTTTAGTTTTTGTTGGTTATTCTTTGTTGTAGATCCTATTCTTTGAAACAAAATTTGGCGTTGTATGTGGGAAGAAAGGGTAACAATGGGTGGAACTACAAAGTTTGATATTGAAAATTTCAATGGATCAAATGACTTTGATCTTTGGAAGATAAAGATGTGTGATGTTCTGGTACAACAATGTTTAGTGAATGCATTTAAGGGTGATCAATAGATGTCCTTCATCAACTATTGGATTTACGGGTGATCAATAGACATAGAACAATTGCATGTACTCCTCATCAAAATGGCATTGTTTAAAGGATGAATAGAACATTCTTGGAAAGGGTTAGATGTATGATCTTGAGTGTAGGCCTTCCTAAGACTTTATGTGGTGAAGCTACAGTAACAACAGTGTACCTGATCAATAGATGTCCTTCATCAACTATTGGATTTAAGACTCCAATTGAGATGTGGAGTGGAAAGCCAACTGACTACTCCATTCTAAAAGTGTTTGGCTCCTTAGCATTTGTTCACACAAGGCAAGATAAATTGGATCCTAGAGCCATCATATGTGCTTTCATTGGATATCCTACAGGGATAAAAGGTTACAAGTTGTGGAGAGTTGACCAAGGTGTGCCTAATAGTGTTTGATGAAACAAGAATGACCATGATTGACAAGGTACATCAACAAGACAACACTTCAAGCAACAATACTGAGAGTATTCAAATTGAGGTGGAGTCACATGAAGATCAAAAGAGTAACCATGGAAACATGACTGATACATCACCTGATGATAATGTTGCAACAGAACCAAATTTGAACAATTACAACTTGGTAAGGGATAGAGAAAGAAGAGTTATCAAGCCTCCAATCAGGTATGGTATTCAAGGAGTTGATGAAGATATTCAAGGAGTTGAACCAAGAAATTACAAGGAAGCCTTTAACAGTAAAGACAAAGAAGCTTGTATGACAGTTATGAATGATGAGATGCAGTCACTGGAAAAGAATCAAACCTCAATTTTGGTTGACATTCCTAAGAGTCAATCGAAAATGGGTGTTTAAGAGAAAGAAATGTATTCAAGGTCAATAGAAGATAAGGTTCAAAGCAAGGTTAGTTGCAAAAGGATTTTCTCAACTTGAAGGGATAGATTTCAATGAAGTCTTTGCACTTGTTGTGAAACATTGTTATATCAGAATTCTACTTTCAGTTGTAACTCAAAATGACTTGGAATTAGAGTAGCTTAATGTCAAAACAACAGTTCTTCATGGTAATCTTGAAGAAACCATTTATATGCAACAACCTGAAGGATTTGCTAAAGGTAGCAACAAGGTCTGTCTCTTAAAGAAATCATTGTATGGCCTAAACCAGTGTCCTAGACAATGGTACATGAAGTTTGATGATTTCATGATAAGGAGTGGTTTGCAAAGATGCAGTTTTGACAATTGTATTTACATTCTGAAAGAGGAAGGTCAAGAACAATCTTCTACTTACCTTTTACTCTATGTAGATGATATTCTTCTTGCAAGCTCAAATAAAGACCATATTTGTAACACCCCGATTTTCAAAGCGATGGTGTATTTTTTTTCAAAAGAAATTAAAATAAAACAGAGAAATAAATGAGGTAATAACTTTGGATAAATAATCGAGTCATTATAATTTATAAGCAGCGGAAAAAATTTCTCAAAATATGAATCCAAAATATTTACACATCAAAAAGTGGTACATGTAACCCACCGAAAATAACATGTCAAGCTGACAATATTAGTAAATGTACAGTTTTCCAATTTCAAAATAACGTAATCCAAAAAAGACATAAGTTCCCTCTATGTCATCCTAATCTGATCATTCTTCAAAAAACTATAGCTATACACCATGAGTAATCTCCACGCGCCCCGTGAGATCCTCCTAACATAGCTCCAGTCAAGCATTCCCATCTACATTCCCGTTCGTAGGGTACGAACTGGTAAGATCGTCCTGGCTCTCATCTGAGGGCAAAGCCCAGATTTCCACAATAGTTGTAAAGGGTCACCAACCGAAATTAACAGTTAACACATAACATTTAAGTTTTCAAATGCACAAATAACCTTTCAACTAAGCATGCACCTTAAAAGGATTTCCATATGCTAAAAGTTCATGTAACACTTGCCAAATAAAAATGAAATCCAAACAAAGTTCTCAATTCAACAAGTAATACATAACAAACCAAAACATTGATAAGTCAATTGAGCAATCTGTTATCTAACTCAAAATAAGAATTTCTACTAAGCCAATCGATTTCCAAATCGATTTCCTGAAGGAACTTAGTAAAAACTGAACTCTGGGCTTAATTCAATCGATTGGGAAATCGATTGAATGAATATCTGAGCCCTTGTGTTGATGCCAATCGATTTCCAAATCGATTTTGTCAGTTTTGCTGAGTTCCTGTCTTACTGTCAATCGATTTCCAAATCGATTTCTTAAGAGGTTTTGAAAAACATATTGCAAAATCGATTGGCAAAATCGATTTTGTCAAATTAGTGAAGTCCCTGCAACTCATCAAATCGATTGGGACATCGATTTCCCTGCATATTCTTCCAAAAATACATAAACTAACTCAATCACATTCATACACAATCCCACATCTTAACACTTAGCAATTCCCACACGATCACCACGACAAATTGAGTTTCGAAATAGTTTTACCACAAAACACTCAATCATAAACTCGAATCAAACACGACTCGCGTGCTAAGCACCCTAATGCGATGCGTATATGCCAAAATGCATGGACTCGGAATCCCAAACTAAAATCCTCCTCGAAGGGTCGTAAATCATAATTGTACCGCCTATCGCAGGCCAAAGTACCAATTACCGAGGTGCCACCTATCACGGGTCAGCACGATTTACTAAAAAGCGTAAATCATAAACGTACCACCTATCACGGGTCAGTACTGTTTACCGAGGTGCCACCTATCACGGGCCAGCACGATTTACTAAAAGAAAAAGCGTAAATCGTAAACGTACCGCCTATCACAGGTCAAAGTACTATTTACCGAGGTGCCACCTATCACGGGCCAGCACGATTTACTAAAAGAAAAAGCGTAAATCGTAAACGTACCGCCTATCACAGGTCAAAGTACTATTTACCGAGGTGCCACCTATCACGGGTCAGCACAATTTACCAAAACGTAAATCGTAAACGTACCACCTATCACGGGTCAGTACTGTTTACCGAGGTGCCACCAAAATGAAATGCATGAGCATACACAGACTCCATCCACCACAATCGTTAAGCAAATGCATATATTAAAAGATTCCCCATTTTTAATACTCATTTAACTTAAACGATTTTCACAACAAACATTAAGCAAACAGAAATATTAAGAGATTCCCCATTCTTAATACTCTTTTAACTTAAACAATTTTCCAAAACAAACATTAAGTAAACAAGACATTAAGAGATTCCCCATTCTTAATACTCATTTAACTTAAACGATTTTCCAAAACAACATTAAGTAAACAAGACATTAAGAGATTCCCCATTCTTAATACTCGTTTAACTCTAATGGTTTTCAAATTCCACACAAAACAACTCAAACCTATTATCAGATCCAATCCACAACTCATACCAGAACACATCAATTCATTTCTCCACAGAATCCAACCATACATACAACAAATTTCATCAGTATTAATTAAGAACACGTCAAATACGACGAACACAAATCAACAAAATCTACCACTCAAACACAACAAGTTTCATTTACTCAAAATCATACATAAATGAGTTTAAATTCATTTTTCACGAAACATTCATCAATATAACCAAAACCTAACTCTAAGATTTTACCCATAAAGCCTTAGATTCATTTTCCCCCAAATTAACACTTCAACCCTAACAAATTCCTGTTCCACACAACACAGATAAAGTCCCTAATGCAAACTAAAAGTTGGAATGAGCCCTTACCTTCTCGTAGCTTTAACGTTCGATTACGGTACCGCGAGTAAATCCGGTTAAAAATCTTCGCTCGCAACGTCGCCTCCAAGTTGGTTCCCTAGCACCGTAGCGTGGTAGTGAGCAACTTTCCCTTCTATCTCTTCGCGAAACGAAACTTAGATCTAGATGAAACGGGGAGGTTTGTGTTTTACGGTTTTGAAATCCCTAACACCGTTTTTCTTCGTTTTCGAATCAAACAAGAAGAGTGAAGTTGAGCAATCCTTGTCCTATCACCCACCCAGCCTTGGGTTTCTATTCTTGAACAAAAGGGAGCAAAGAAAAATGAAAAATGGAGGAAGGAGGGAGATGAGCGCGCGAGGCAGGGAGATGAAAATGCTTTTCAGTTTTCTTTTGGTTTTCCTTACTTCCTTTTTCCTTTCTTTCTATTTCCTTTTGTTTCTTCTCTTTTTATATCCTTTCTTTTCCTTTTCCTTCCTTCTAATTTCCTTTTTCCTCCAAACAACTATATATATATATATATATATATTAATTATAACTTAACAAATATCTCAAAATATCTAGATATTTGTTAAATTCTCATTTCACCTGTAACGCATTAAATTCTCCGTAAAGTATTACCGCACTTAATTTAATATTATCGACGAGGTAATTTTTAATCGGCATCAAAATATCTTTTGATTCATATAAACTCCAAAATATTATTAACTTTGGCTAAAAGCCTCCGAGCCAAAATCCCAAAATACACAAAAAATACATTAAAGTATACTTTTAAAAATTATGGGTCTTACAATATTAAAAGGCTAAAATCTAACCTTAGTATGAGTTTGAGATGAAAGAACTTAGAGAGGCCAAGAGGATCTTTGGTATGAATATAAAAAGGAACATAATGAATGGAGAGTTATTTCTTTCACAAGCTGTCTACTTGAAGAAAGTTGTCACTAAATTCAGAATGCATGAACCAAGACATGTTACTACTCCTTTGGGACAAAATTTCAAATTGTCCATGCAAGACTCACCTAAGACTGATGAGGAGAGACAAAGAATGTGTACCATTGCTTATGCTAGTGGAGTTGGCAGCATAATGTATGGTATGATCTGCAGCAAACAAGATTTGGCTTATGCTGTGAATGTTGTAAGCATATTTTATGACAGATCGAAGGGCTTGCATTGGTTAGCACTCAAGTGGGTCATGAGGTACTTAAATGGATCTTTGACAACATGCTTGAAGTTCAAAAAGGCTCATAATGAAAAGGATCCAATCAAGGGATATGTGGACTCATATTATGCTGGAAACATTGATACTAGAAAATCAAGTTCTAGTTATGTTTTCACTGTATATGGAACAACTGCGAGTTGGAACAGTATGTGGTAGCCCTCTCCACAGCTCAAGTAGAATTCATTGCTCTTAATGAAGGTGTTAAAGAAGCTATATGGATGAAATGACTGATTGGTGAACTAGGGATAAATCAAGACTGTGTTTCAATCTTTTGTGATAGTCAAAGTGTTATTCAATTATCCAAGCATCAAGTGTATCATGTAAAGTCTAAACCCATTGATGTGAAGCTTCACTTCAAAAGGATGTGATTGATTCAAAGCAGGTTTTAGTGGAAAAGATTGCAACTGAGGAGAATCTTGTTGATGCCTTCACAAAAACACTTTCACAAACTAAGTTCAAGCATTTCTTGGACATAGTTGGTTTCTGTAAAGCATAAAACTGGTACAAGGGAGCAAAAGTTATGAATGCTTTATTCTGATATTGAGTAAATGTGGAGAATTGTGAAGATATGCCTCAAATCAGCAACAACTTGGAGTTGGTTATTGTTATAATTGAATTTGGTCAATTTAGTTATGACAAGGTAGTTATAGTTAGTTAAGCTAATTTGTTTTAGCATACTATATATAATTGTAAAATGCACTTGTTGCTAGTAGAGTGTGATGAAAAAAGGTTTATGCAATTATCAAGAGGATTAATAGAAAATCAGAAAGGAGACTAAAGGAGAGAGAAAATAGAGTGATTGTAAGTAGGGAACTTGTATTGGTGTACTCTTAACAGTGAAAGATACAAGGGCACTACAATTGAGAGAAAGACCTTAATCTTGTAAATTTAATACTCATAGTGAATTGTTTTGCTTCCTTGCTCGCGACGTAGGTCTCAGGTTGTTGAGGCCGAACACGTATATCTTGGTGTTATTATTACTCTTATCTTTGCTTTAATTTCATTTTACATTGATCTTTAAAACTGGAGTTCAACAGAAACGAAGAACATTCTTCGTTTCAGTTCTACACAACGAAGAACATTCTCCGTTTCAATTTTACACAAACGAAAAATGTTCTCCGTTTCTGTTTCTGTTTAGTTTTTGTTGGTTATTCTTTGTTGCATATCCTATTCTTTTAAACAACAATAATACCATTTAGTGTGTTTGAATTTATTAATTTTTATATGCAAATGTTAGCATTTAGTGTGTTTGAATTTATTAATTTTTATTAACTTGGATAAATCAATAGGAATCATGTAATTTACATCAATGGCCAATTTCTTCATTGCATTCAATATATTTTGACACAAATCAACATGCATTAAGGTATGTTTTTAAGGATTAGGCTCCTCTAAAGTTAAACTACTGTAATCTTAATTATAGAAAAATAAATCAGCTTGTTAATATGTATATATATATAACTAATTATAAGTGATTAATAATAATATCAAAGTTAATTACATCCTCGGCCCTTGAACTTAAATTTTTTTCTCGAAGTAGTCCTTTATTTAATTTTTAATGCCAATTTGATATTTTATGTTTTAAAATGTCAACTATGTTGTCATTTTCTTTACAAAAATTCACAAAAATCAACAAAATTTTCAAACAAAACCCATAAAATTCATTATCACCTTCAATAAAATGCAAATTTAATCAAATTCATAACTTAAATCTGTAAATAAAATCATATTTTTATTCTTTATTTGATGTTGTTGGAGATGAAAATATGAGTTCATTTGAATATTTGAGTTATGGATTTGATGAAATTTGCATTATATTGAAGATGATTAATAATTTTAAGGGATTTGTTTGAAAATTTTGATGATTATTTTGAATTTCTGTAAAGAAAAAAAGATAATATTATTGATATTTTAAAACATAAAAATATCAAATTGTCACTTAAAATTAAATAAAGGACCAACTCGAGAAAAAAAAGATAAAAGACTAAAACGTTCCTGAAATTAAGTTAAAGAATAGCAGACGAAATTTAGCCTAATATCAAAAGGTAAATTAGAAGGGTGCTTTGAAACTATATTTTTGCGTTTGAAATTAACTCTAGACTATTTTATCTTTTTATTAAAATAAGTAGTTATATTATATATATATATATATATATATATAGATATATATTATATTTTGTGATTTTTGTTGTTTGTGTGCAATGTTTATATTGTTTTCATCTTAGTGCAATGTTTTTGTTGGTTGAAAAAACCTTAATAACGTTGTGCTCAACAATCCATGTCAATTACATGATGAATAGCCAAAGGCGGAAGCGTACCTGTGGGAATTGCCATTAATGAAATCCTGAGATGATGATGATAGAAACCAATGGGTTGGGTGATCTTCCTCAGCAAAACACCCTGAAGACCTTGCTCTCTGATGGAGATAGAGAGAACCAGAGAGTTTTCTCTTTTAGGGTTTTTGAAACTGAAATAGTCTGTTGTGTTTGCCTTGGGGACCATTACCCCTATATATAACTATATTAGTTATATCTCAAATTGCAGTATTTCTAATTCAGCCCCTCATTAAATTAGAAACTGCCTGGTATCTACACTATTAATTTTCATAACTATTATGCTCTTTAGCCATAAGCTATTATATATTATTTGACCCCTAGTTTATTGGCTAATTATATAATGACCCTAACACACTTTATTAATTAATTACATATGTGACCCATAAATCTTACAATCTCCCACTGGTCACACATGTATCCTTTAGGAGTGTGTTAGACTTTATGACGTCAAAAAATGTCATTATAATTACCTTGAGTATAATCCAAATTGTCCCGTCCATTAATCATATTAGCACATGGAACCAAAGAGGCTGTCGTCATAATAAGCATAACTAAACCCATCAATGATCACCCGTACTGACACAACTAAATGACATAGACCCATTATGAAAAGTGTAGCATGAAATTACATGAAGTTGGTCAATGCATGTCAATTTTCAACTGGTCCTACTTTATCGAATGAGATCATACCATAACTTAAATGTACAAAGTAACCAAAAACTGAATACTTTAAATTTTATTTATGATCAGAAAGTCCAAATACAATGTATTTGTGTTTTACAATTAAACATAGAACATGAATTACATAATGGACGAAACTCCCACTAAAATCAAGATTCCTCAAATTGTAGCACACCCATGTGAGTAGTATGCTCATGAAAGACCTTGGTGGTAAACCTTTAGTGAGTGGATCCGCAATCATGGAGTTTGTCCTTAAGTGTTCTATGGATATCTGTCCACTTTGTACCTTCTCTTTAACAACTAGGAACTTAATGTCAATGTGCTTTGACTTGGTTGAGCTCCTATTATTGTTAGAATACAGACTGCTGATCTATTGTCACAATACAACTTGAGTGGTCTTTCAATCCCTTCAACTATTTGCAGCCCCGTGACAAAATTTCTCAGCCAAATGCCCCTGGTCAGATGCCTCATGAATTGCTACGAATTCTGCTGCCATGGTTGATGAAGCAGTAAGACCTTGCTTGGCACTACGCCAAGAAACTGCTCCACCAACTAACAGAAAGACATAGCCTGAAGTTGATCTTAAGCTGTCTTGGCATCCCGCAAAATCCGAGTCAGAGTACCCAGTGATCTCTAACTGGTCTGACCTCCTATATGTGAGCATGTAGTTTTCTTGTTCTCTTCAAATATCTCATGACCCTCTTGGCTGCTTTCCAATGGTCAAGACCTGGATTGCTTAAATATCTGCCTAAAAATCCCTACTATGAACGCTATGTCTGGACGCGTACATACTTGGGCATACATAAGACTCCCTACAGCCTGAAGCATAAGGGATCTTTTGCATTTCTTGAATTCCAAACTTCCCTTAGGGCACTGTTTGAGACTAAACTTGTCTCCTTAGCAACTGGGTGTCCCCTGGTTTGCAATCATGTAACCCAAACCTTTTGAGAACCTTATCGATATAGCTCTTTTGTGACAAATCCAAGAATACCTCGAGATCTGTCTCGGTGTATCTGAATTCCTAATACAAAAGAGTGTCACCAAGATCTTTCATCTCAAAATGCTTTGATAGAAATTTCTCTTAGTTTCGTGCAACATGCCTAATATCGTTAGTGGCAAGCAGTATGTCATCAACATACAAGACCAGGAAAATATGTCTGCTCCCACTGAAACTTAATGATACACACAATCATCAACTGTATTCATCTCAAAACCAAATGAGAGAATTACTTGATGAATTTATGGTACCATTGACGAGAAGCTTGTTTTAGCCCATAAATGATTTTCTTAGTTTGCACACCATATTCTTTGGGTCTCCCAACACAAAAGTTTTCTGGCTACACCATATAGATCGTCTCATCAATGTCGCCATTGAGAAAAGCTGTTTTTACATCCATTTGATGAAGCTCCAAATTTAAAGTGAGCAACAAGAGCCATGATTATTCTTAAAGAGTCCTTCGATGAAACCGGAGAGAAAGTCTCTTTATAATCAATCCCTTCCTTTTGAGTATAACCCTTAGCTACAAGACGTGCCTTATATCTCCACCATTTACCATTGGATCCCGCTTGGTTTTAAAAATCCATTTGCAACCAATGGGTTTCTTTCCTTCAGGTAACGGGATAAGTTCCCAAACTGAATTGTCTTGCATAGACTTGTACTCCTCATTCATTGCTTCGATCCACTTATCTGAACGAGAATCTTGCATGGCTTGATGAAAGTTGACTGGGTCGTCTTCCGTCATGCCAACATTTTCCTCTACCTCATTGATAAATACTACATAATCATCCGAAATAGCATTTTTCCTTTCTCTAGTGGATCTCCGCAATGGAGCTGGCTCTTGAGGCACTTGTTCTTGAGGATCTTGAATTTGATCTGGATTTTGTTCTTCCTGAACAACCAAATCATCTTGAGTTTGTTCAATAATGGAAAGTCAATTGGTGGAAGAATCAGTTCTGGAATTGTTACCGATTCTTCCTCAAGGACAAAATCTTTAACCTTAATCTTCCCCCCAAACTCAATATCCTCAAAGAACGTTGCAGTTCCCGTCTCAAAAATTGTTCTCAAATTAGGATCATAAAATTTATAGCCCCTTGATTTTTCTGAGTACCCTATAAAATAGCTGCTAATTGTTCGGGGTTCAAATTTCTTTTCATTCGCCTATAAGGCCTTGCCTCAGCTGGACATCCCCAAACATGAAAGTGCTTCAGGCTAGGCTTACGCCCAATCCAAAGCTCATAAGGTGTTTTAGCCGCTGCCTTAGTTGGTACTCTATTAAGAATGTATGCTGCTGTTTTTAATGCCTCTCCCCAGAGTGACTCTGGCAAGGTGGAATGACAAATCATACTCCTTACCATATCCTTAAGGTCCTGTTTCTTCTTTCAGCTACACCATTCATGTTGGGTGACCCCGGCATAGTGTATTGTGGGACGATTCCACATTCCTCTAGGTATTTGGCAAATGGTCCCGGACGTTGTTCACCTGAACCGTCATATCTACCGTAGTATTCACCACCACGATCAGATTTGACCTTTTTAATTCTTTTTATTAAGTTGATTTTCAACTTCTGCCTTAAAGGATTTGAACACGTCTATTGATTGGGACTTTTCGTGAATTAGGTAAAGGTAGGCATATCTAGAATAATCGTCTATGATGATATAAAATATTGTTGACCATTCCAAGAAGGAGTTGAAATGGCCCACAGATGTCGTATGTATCAATTCTAAGACGTCTGTAGCTCTATATGCGCCTAATTTCTTATCTTTAGTCTGTTTTCCTTTAATGCATGCTACACAAACGTTAAAGTCTGTGAAGTCAATGAATCTAAAAATTCCATCTGACACAAGTCGTTCAACTCTATTTTTAGAGATGTGACCTAGACGCTTGTGCCAAAGCACTCCTGAATTGAAATTGTCAATTTTTCGCTTAGTACCACGTGATTCCACACTCAAGGTTTCATTATAGTTAGCCATAGTTTCCAACAAATAAAGATTATCATAACCAGAAAGTAAACCGGTTCCAACAACATTTGAATTTAAAGACAAAGTAAATTCTTTATTCCCGAATGAACAATAATATCCTGATTTGTCCAAATAAGAAAATAGAGACCAAATTCCGTCTAAATGACGGTACAACAAAAGTGTCTTCTAAAATCAAATAATGACCGGAACTTAATAATAATCTAAATTTTCCTATGGGCTTCAACTTCTACCTTCTTCCCATCTCCTACATAGATCCATCTTTCAGTATCACTAGGCTCTCGGAAGTTCAGGCAACCCTGCATTGAAACACTGATGTTAGTAGTTGCACCAGAGTCTAACCACCAAGTGTTTCTAGGTACTGAAGCTAAAATTAACCTCAGAACAGACCAAAGACAGAATCATACCTTCTTAACACGCCAAGCGTGATATTTGGCACAATCCTTCTTCACGTGTCCAGAACTCCTGCAGAAGAAGCAGTTGTTATCCTTAGTCTGCTTCTTTTGTTCTGGACCCTTAGCAGCAGCTTTGTTCTTGGGCTCCTCAATTCTTTTCCTTTTGCCCTTGTCTCTAGAGATGCTAGTAAAGTGAGCACTTTCAGTCCTATCTTGCTTCAGCCTGTCCTCTTCTTGCACACATAATGAAATGAGCTCATTTAAGAGTCCATTTCTCCTTTTGACAATTATAAGTCACCTTAAACTGACTGAATTGCGAAGGAAGAGACATCAATACTAAATGAATGAGTAAGTCATCTGACAACTCAAGCTTTAGACCTTTAAGCTTAGAAGCAATGTTGGACATCATCATAATGTGCTCTCTTATATTTCCCTTGCCTTGATACTTCATGGAAATTAAATTCTGAAGCAAAGAACTTGTTTTCAGCCTTATCACTTTTTACAAAGCGTTTTTCCATCTCAGCAAGGAAATTTTTAGCTGTATCTATCTCATCCGAGACAACACCTCTAAAGACTTCAGGAATGCCACGCTTTATATCATAAGACTTATGCGATTTGAGCGATCCCATTTCTCATACTCTAATTTTTCTTCAGAAGAACTAGAGTCCTTAGGAGTAGAGGGTCGATCAATTCTTAATGCAAGGTCTAGATCATGCAGCCAGAACAATCAGAATGTTCTCTTCCCATTCCTTAAAATTTGTCCCATTAAGGACAGGAATAGAACTCAAATTTGCAGATATGGAAGCAACCGATGCTGTAAATTAGATAAAGAACGAAACTTAGAAACTCACATTATAGGAAAATAAATCAATAAATAAATAAATACATATGTTCAAATCATGGAATTTAACCCATCTCAAGATACCCAGTGCACCATTGATGTCAAGTCTTTGGACAGTAACACCAACTGCTAGTGTACTCTTGTTGCAACGATCAAATATTGACAATAAGACATGTCAAACAATAACCTTCCTTTGGGCCGATTTTACTGCTCACATGTATACCAAATAATTGTCACACATTTATCATCGCAGGTGTACCATGTAATTCTGCCAAATATTAACCTTTCCTTTGGGCCTGTCAATACCCGCATGAATAAACATATACACAGCTATTTGACATTCTTCACGAGCAATTTAGACAAGAGAGGTCACTTTGGCGACGTCAAGTTTCAATTAACTCATTCAAAAATGTCAAACTTGACTTGAACATATATTAATTATCTCCAAATAAAACAATATTTATAAATAAAAAAAATTTATATCCAATAAAACAATATTAAAAATAAAAATTATTTTTCACTAATATAAACTTTATTTCATTTTATATTCGATAATTATTGTTTTATCAAAAAAATTTGGATGAGAAGCTAATTAATTTAGCCATGAAATTTAAAATAACAAACACGTTAAAAATTGTACTGAAGAACATTTTGCAATGTTAGTACTCAAATATATATATCAAAATTCCCAATTACAAACCCTAATTTTTCAAACACGTTAAAAATATGGATTCCATAATATATATATCAAAATTCCCAAATTACAAACCCTAATTTTCAAACACGTTAAAAAATATGGATTCCATAATATATATATCAAAATTCCCAAATTACAAACCCTAAATTTTCAAACACGTTAAAAATATGGATTCCATAATATATATACAAATTCTCAAATTCCCCAAATTACAAACCTTAATTTTTCAAACATGTCAAAATTCCAAATTGAATCCTAAACAAAGACAATAACCGAATTTCATCATGAATTAAACATGTAGGCTCTGATACCAATTGTTGAAAAAACCTTAATAACGTTGTGCTCAACAATCCATGTCAATTACATGATGAATAGCCAAAGGCGGAAGCGTACCTGTGGAATTGCCATTAATGAAATCCTGAGATGATGATGATAGAGCCAATGGGTTGGGTGATCTTCCTCAGCAAAACACCCTGAAGACCTTGCTCTCTTGATGGGGATAGAGAGAACCAGAGAGTTTTCTCTTTTAGGGTTTTGAAACTGAATAGTCTTGTTGTGTTTGCCTTGGGGACCATTACCCCTATATATAACTATTATTAGTTATATCTCAAATTGCAGTATTTCAATTCAGCCCCTCATTAAATTAGAAACTGCCTGGTATCTACACTATTAATTTTCATAACTATTATGCTCTTTAGCCATAAGCTATTATATATTATTTGACCCCTAGTTTATTGGCTAATTATATAATGACCCTAACACACTTTATTAATTAATTACATATGTGACCCATAAATCTTACATTTGTTTCCCATCTTATTGCGGCGTTTTAGTTTGTTTTAAGTTTACGCTTCTTGTGTTTGTTGAAATTTATGAGAATAACTAATTTAGTCGGTACCATATTTTTTAGTAAAAGACTTGTCTAGACTATCGCTAAATTCAATGTTTTCTTAGTCTTACAAATGACTTACCAACACTTTGTTGAATCGGTCATGTCAAAATGGATGAGATTAAAGAGACCTTGCATTATCCTTGACTATTGACTATATATGAAAGAAATTATTTTGATTGTTAGAATTAAGTTTTTAGTTAGATAAATTATCATTGACCTCTATAATATTTATGTATATTGTTAGTGTGCTTTTAACTTTTATATTGATTTTAAAATATAAATGAGTAATGTTTAAACTCATAATCAATTTAGCTGTACTATGCTAATATTAGTATTTGAATGAAAATTATTTTCTTGTCAAAAAAATAAACAATATCTCATTTGTTATTGCAAAAATCCCTATGAGATTTGATTGCAACTAACTGTATCTCGTTTTCAAAGTGTATATTACTAACTCTTTCCCCCGTATATAAAACTCTTAGAAATTTTTTGTTGTCCCTTCCTTATAAGACTTTGTTCAAATTACAAGATACATTAAATATCATTTTCACAAAAGTACCCCTAATTAAATGAAAAGAATTAAAACTAATTAATTATCTCTCTTCATAATTGAAATATAATTTTGAAAAAAGAATGTTTATTGTTGACAAATTTAATGTAAACTTTTTTTAATTCTTGCACATTGTCTAAAAAATCTTACATGTGTAAATTTCTAATTATTGAAAAGTTGTTTCCATTATAATATATTATTTCTTCAAATCTTATAACACATCAAAGACTTGAAGGAATAATAGTACACACATATATATATATATATATATATATTATATATATATATATATATAATATATATATATATATATATATATATATATATATATATGTATATAATCAAACAAAGTCATATATCATGTAATAAGTTCATCAAGATCGTTATTAATATTATTAATATGTACTAAGAATATCAATAAATTTAGTTATTTTTGATGAATTTTATTTATTTATAATATCCTGAATTATTTATCATTTCAGCTATTTATAATATATTAAGACAACTCTTTAACCTTTTCCATTGACACATAATTTAAATGTGTCACCTACTCAAATTTGTTCCACGTCATACAAAAAATTAATATGTCATTCTCTACAATCATTCATCCATCATTTCTATTTTCTATTTCTTTATTGTAATACCTTATCATTCATCATCGAAATAATATATCTAGATGCAATTCATTTTCGATTACGTAAGCAAAAAATGCATGTAACTGTTTCATGCGACTAACACTTTCATTTTTTCTTTGTTCTCTAAATTTAAACCTACGTACTAATTAACTTTTAAGTCACTTCCCCTTCCTCAATCAATTTGTTGTGTCAATCTATTATAATCAATCTGCTCCCTTTAATTTATCAATTAATTTATAACATAAATTTTAAATAATTAATCCATTCATCATATTTGGTAAGTGAGATTTGAAGTTTCATAATATTGGGAAACAACGTACCAATCACACAACAACACTCAACAATTGTACTGAATCATTGTTTATTGTTAACATCAATTTTTTACCATTTTGCAATAGCCACAATTTGAATCTAGTTTTTACTCCTCATATAGCAAAAGGGTCCAGTTTTATAAGTCTTATACCATCAAGACTACTAAATTTCTACTATGCATCTAAAAATTAGCACATCAACTCAACAAATGCTTAGATTATCAAAACAAGTTTGCTACTTGTTGTTGAAACATGCCACTCCTTATTCGAGAGCGAGACTATGAGGATATTTAATATATTAGAATGTATATTCAAATTTGCAATATCTCACTTTTCTACACTTTATATATGTCGGTTTCCTCACCAAGTATCAATCAAAAAGACCTTATATTTTTGTATTATGTATGTACTACAACAAACATAACTTCTATATTTCTAAAATAATTTTTCATTCTTTTGCATAAATAATAATACACATTTTCTTTTAATTAAACTAATATTATTCTTAAATTCAATTAACTTATTTACACACATAATAATTAATTAAATATTATCCACGCAATGCAAGAATTAGCATCTAGTTTTTTGTTGTGTTAAACACAACCATATCATTGCCATCCCAACACTTATTATGCTCTCTCTAATCACATCTGGAAAAAATTGATGTGTCGCTCTAATCTACTATCTTCCATCGCTTTGTTTGTTTTCTCTCATTCATATTTCACTGTGTTGTTTACAACCTTTCGTATTCTCCATTTTTTATCCCATAATAAATAAATAACTAAACCAAATTTAAGCAAATCTATAACACTAAAATAATTTTACTAATTTATTTTACTGAGTGTAAAATTTTATTTCCATTTCATTGTGTATATTTTAGTATAATAAATTAAAACTTAAAATTTATGTAATATTATTAAATATATAATAATGCAAGTAAGATTTATGTGATTTGTACTATCATAGACACTTTAATTATGATTATGGAATACATTTTATTATCATAACACAATTTTGTTAAATTTTTCATGTTTTGGAACATCTATTGTCATTAGCATCATTGTAAACAATTAATTCTTTCACTAAATCTTAGTTTTACAATATCCAAAGAATTTTATATATCTTCGAATTTAACTTTTAACATGTTTGTATTTTATATTATATCTATTTTAAAAGATAAAATTTTACTCAAAATTAACACTTTTAACTCTTTACACACAATTTAAAAGAAAAAATTAGATTAATATCATAGTTAAAACCGCGCAACACCCGAGCATAAATCTAGTTTACATATATTTGTATCTCTGTAATAAATAGTTATAGATATTATTGACAAAACAAGTTAATGTTCTATTAAACTTTGAAAATGACAAATAAATAGAACAAAATTATTCTACCAAAAATATTAAAAAGGAATTGAGGGAGTATTTCATATTATGTTTACCTTCAATACTTTCGTCATGTTTTCCTTCAAGAATGAAGTGTTTTTACTACATCCTTTGTTCTATTAAGAATCTTTATTGTCTTTAGTATTTGGACTTAAAGTGATGTTGTAAAGAAGAAAGTGTAGTAGCTAGCTATTGCAAATTGAGTTGCAGTAGCCCGATTGTTAGATGCTAACAAACAAACAAAAAAATAAAGAGTTTAATAAAAAGATTCGCAACTAAGAAACAGCAACAACAGAAAGATATTAGTAGCGGTATCGATACTGTTATTTCCCATTTTAATGAAGTGAAGATAAATTATGGAAAATGACCACGGCATTTTTCATTATAACGAAGTGAAGATAAATAATGGAAAATGACCAAGACATCTGAGACAAAATGTCGTATATATATAAAAAAATCTGAGCCATTTTTTTTTTATCTAAGAAAGATAAAAACATATTTTTACAATAGATATGTTACCTCCTTCTCTAGTTTTGACCTTATCTGGTTTCTCAATCAGTATTATACATTATATGATGAATATAAATAATTTTAATAAGATTTGTGTAATATTGTGATTAATTCACAATGCAATCCATAGCGCAACATTGGTAATAGCTGAAATCATGAAATCCTTAAGCGGCGGCTACTTAAAACCCTGCTAAGTGTCTCATATGGTTTTCAAGCTCCATGTTATATTTATTTTGTTGGTTACAATTATGTCAACCGTACAACTTTCATTAGTTATATTATATTAATATTCTATTACCATTGATAGTTATATAATATCTTTCCTTTCTTGTAAATGATTGAGTTAATTAGGATTTAATTAGCTTCCTGATTTGCTTGTACTCCATAGGACCATTGATAGTCATATAATATCTTTCCTTTCTTGTAAATGATTGAGTTAATTAGGATTTAATTAGCTTCCCGATTTGCTTGTACTCCATAGGTTATTTATACGATATTGTATTATATACAAAATCAATAAGAAATACAACATATTCACATGACATTAGAGCTACAGTTTTGATCCGATAAAAAAAAGGGTTTTCTCATGGAAGAAAAATTGCTCGAGCATCCTAGATGTGGACCCTATGGCAGCAACGACTAGAAACACCACCAATCATCATGAAACAATTATCATTCCTAGTTACAAACTCAATGGATAGAACTACAGTCCAAATATGTCCACATCTTCCTCCAAGGAAAAGGAAATGAGGACTACATCACTGGCGAGGCTAAGCAGCCAAAAAAGACTGATCCAAGCCATGAAAAATGGAAACTTGAAAGTAGTCTTGTTATGACATGGTTGCTCAATTCCATGACTAAGGAGTCTGGTGAAAATTTCATGTATTATAAAACTGTTGCAGAAATATGGAAGACATCCAAGGAGACCTACTCAAATATGGACAACACCTAAGCCATATTTGAGATCAAAAGTCTCTTACACAATTAAATGAAATGAGAGGGAGGATTCTTGGAACTAAGCCTCTCCCTAGCATTTGTGAAGCATTTGCAAAAGTGAGAAAGGAAGAAAGATAGAAGATGGTGCGATCACTGCAAGTGACTTGGACATATGAAGGAAACATGTTGGGTGCTTCATAGAAAACCCACGGATCAAAAACCACAATTCAAGGACGTACACAGATATGCTTCTGCTGTTGATGAAGGTAAGTCCAGAAACATTGCATAGGCTAGCCTTTTCAACAAAGAACAAATAGAGATGCTATTGAAATTGATGCAACAGGCACTGCAAAACACTAGTGCCTCTTCTTCCACTACTACTCTTGTCTAAAAAGGTAATTTTTCTGTTGCCCTTCATGTAAATCACCAAAAAACAAACTCTTGGATTGTTGATTTTGGTGCCTCGGATCACATAACTAGGGACAACAATGTATTTAGCAAATACGCCCCATGTCAAGATGGATCTTTTGTCCGAATAGCATATGGTACCACCTCCAAGGTGGATGATAAAGGTTGGTGGTTATCTCTAAAGATATTACTCTTGATTCAGTTTTACCTATTCTTAAACTAGATTGCAGTTTATTGTCTATCTGTAAATTAACCAAAAAATTAGGATGTATTGCTAAGTTCTTACCACATTTGGGTGAATTTTAAGATATGAATTCAAGGAAGATGATTGACAATGCTGATGAGAGTGCCGACCTTTACTTCCTTAGAGTTGAAAACCAAAATATGGGATCCTACAAGGCTGCCCTTATGCGTTCATCAAAGAATGATAATGATGTAATGTTATAGCATTATCGCCTAGGACACCCAAATTTTATGTATTTGGAAAAAATGTTTCCATCATTATTTAATAAAGACTTTGGTTCTTTCAAATGTGAAGTGTGTGAATTGGCCAAACACACCAAATCCCATTATTCCATACAACCTTATAATCCGTCTAAACCTTTCACACTCATTGATAGTGATGTGTGGGGACCTTCAAGAGTGAGCGATGTTACTAGATCAAGGTGGTTTGTCACTTTTATCGACGGCCATACAAAAGTCACTTGGTGTTCCTCATGAAATAAAAATCAGAAGTTGGATTATATTTGAGAACTTCCATAAAATGGTCCAAACCCAATTTCAAAGCAACATTCAAGTACTAAGAATTGATAATGGAAGGGAGTTCTTCCACCACAACATTGGTAGTTACCTCACCAAAAGTGGCATTATACACCAAACATCATGCCCATAATCTCCACCGCAGAATGGGACAACAAAGAGAAAAAATAAGCACCTATTGTAAGTCACTCGAGCCCTCATGCTGTCCATGAACATACCTAACCATTTTTGGGGAGATGCGTTCCTCTCTTCATCCTACATAATAAATAAAGTGTCCTCCAAAATGCTCAACCTAAACACACCACACCAAACCCTATTGTCCTTTTATCCTTCCACCAAACTCCTCACAAGGGTGTGAGAATTTCATCAGCTCTATGGACAACATCAACATTCCTAAAAACTTTCATGAAGTTGCTCTAGTTCCAGAATGGAAGGCTGCTATAATGGAAGAAACCAAGGCACTTGAAAAGAATGACACATGGCAGCTCTCCCACCTACGAGAGGGGAAAAAGGCAATTGGATGCAAGTCGATATTTTCGGTAAAATACAATGCAAATGGAAATGTAAACAGGTACAAAGCTCAACTGGTGGCAAAATGATTCACCCAATCTTATGTGGTGGATTATGAAGAAACCTTTGCACCTGTAGCAAAGTTGAATTCAGTTCGTGTATTCCTTTCCCTGGCAATAGTAAATTTGGACTGGCCACTTCACCAGTTAGATATAGAAAATGGTTTCCAAGATGAGGAACTTGAAGATGTCTACATGAGAATACCACCATGACTTGAAACATCAGAAAATTCAGGCAAGGTATGTAAACTCAAAAGATCACTATACGGACTCAAGCAATCTCCTCGGGCGTGGTTTGATAGGCTCACACAAGTGGTTAGGATGCATGGCTTCTCCCAGTGTCAAACTGACCACACAATGTTCTTAAAGCATTCAAAGGAAGGCAAGGTAACCATCTTCATTGTTTATGTGGATGACATTATTATTACATGTGATGATTATATTGGAATTGAAGGACTGAAAATGATCCTAGCTAAGGAATTTGAAGTCAAAGATCTTGGTTAGTTAAGGTATTTTCTAGGAATGGAAGTGGCACGATCCAAACATGGAATCTATTTATCTCAAAGGAAATATATATTTGACTTACTTTAAGAAACAAGGATGTTAATATACAAGCCAACAAACACTCCCTCAAATGTGGAAATTGGAGAGGAAAAGGAGAGTCCACCTATTGATGAAGAAAGGTATCAAAAGCTGGTTGGGAAACTTATCTACCTAACCCACGCACGACCAAATATTGGTTTTTCTGCTAGCATGGTTAGCCGCTACATGAATTACCCTAGGGATGCTCACATGAAAGTAGTTAACTGCATCCTGCAATATCTGAGAAAAGCACTAGGGAAGGGGATGCATTACAAGGACACAAACAAGAAAATAAAAATATTCACTGATGTAGATTAGACAGACTCCATGACTGGTAGGAGATCAACCAGTGGGTATTGCTCTTTTGTATGGGGCAACTTAGTGACTTGGAGAAGCAAGAAACAATTTGTGGTTGCTAGAAGCAGCGCAGAAGCTGAACTTAGGTCCATGGCCCATGAGATTTGCGAAGGGATGTGGCTACAAAGGAGGCTTGCAGAACTACACGTTTACGCTAACCATGAAGTAAGTGTGTTGTGCGATACCAAAGATGTCATAAGCATTGCTAAAAATCATGTGCAACAGGACAAAACATGTGGAAATTGATAGAAACTTCATCAAAGAAAAAGTTGACAATGGACTAATTTCTCTCCAGCACACACCCTCAAGCCATTAAACTGCTGATATCTTGACCAAGGCACTTTCTAGGCTATGGAAACTTAAGATTCAAGTTGGACATGATTGACATCTATGACCCAACTTGAGGAGGAGTGTTGGTTACGATTTTGTCCATTAAAGGGCAACTGTACAACTTTCATTAGTTGTATCATATGAATATTCTATTACCATTGATAGCTATATAATATCTTTCCTTTCTTGTAAATAATTGAGTTAATTAGGATTTAATTAGCTTTCCTTATTTACTTGTACTCCCTAAACTATTTATACCATATTGTATTACGTACAAAATCAATAAGAAATACAACATATTCACACATTTGAATTTTTCTCTATCCTTCCAAATACTAAGCTACATAAATACTCAACATTTGCAGGTCCAGTGCTTTGTACCATCTTGTAGAATGCAGTTTCTTCATTTTGTAGGAGTTTCTCAGGTGAACTGTATTCAAGAACCTGGAAAGTATACAAGATGATGAATCTTATTAATTAATCATCAACATTGACTTGTGATTGAAAAAATCATCTATCCTCTTGATTTAGAATGCTTTAACTCTTTTGGCTAAATATGTTTTTATCCTTATAAGTGAAATTCATTTTCCATTTGGTCCGTATATGAAAAGAATTTGAATAAACCAACAATTTAGTCTCTGAAGTATTAATCCCTCTTCAATTTATTCTTTAAACTATATAAATATAATAAGTAGTCCTAAAGTATATAAAATTCGTCAATTCAATCCATATCATTAAAATGTTAGGGATTAAAATGACGGTTTTTATACTTTAGGGATTAAATTGACAGATTTCATTTAAGTTAGGGACTATTTATCATTTTTATATACTTTAGGGACTAAATTGGAGGGAGCAATAGATTAGAGATTAAATTGATAGTGCTATATGATATTGAAATTGGAAAAATTGCACTCACCTATTATGTGATTTGCTTAAATAACACATATACTATTCTCTTTTGTAGAAGACATTGATTTTCCCTCTATTACAAACACCTCCTCTCTACTATTTAAAAATGAACAGACATAAGCAGATGCAAGTATAATTTTTGTAACAAATAACTTATTTTGTCAAAAAATCTGAGAACAACTTTTTACGACAATTTGGGTTGTTAACATTAACATAGTTCAAATACATAGTTAATTACATTCAATGAATGACTATCGAGCTATGCCACCTTGATGTATTCATTAACCATCGAGTGAACGTAACTAACCATAAACTCAAACTACGTTAACCGTCCAAATTATTGTTGAAATTTGTTACTAAATTTGTGTCAAAATATCATTTCTCAAAAATAGAAGGGCTGAATATCATTCAAACATACCTCATGAAAGCAAGTAAAATTTTCCTATTGAACATGATTGTTCAATTATAGGCACTAAATTGAAAACCTTTTTTGTATGATATAAATGGAGGCAAGTGAAATTTTTTAGTTTATGCTACTTGGACGATGTACGTACCCGACCGGCATCTAGTAACAGAATCCGGTTGCAGTCGATAATTGTATTCAATCTGTGAGCAATGATGAGCATTGTGCAGGAATCAAATTCTTGTCTGATAGTTTTCTGTATAAGAGCATCTGTTCTAACATCAACAGAAGCAGTTGCTTCATCCAAGACAAGAACCTTTGATCTTCTTAGCAATGCTCTAGCTAGACTTAATAGCTGTCTCTGTCCAACACTGAAATTGTCTCCTCTCTCAGAAACCTATGTTCAGTTCAAAAGAATTAACTTTCTTTTCAATTGAATGTTAAAAAACTCTAAGAAAAACCAATTACTCACTCATCTCATATTACTATGTGTCTCATATAGAATGTTTCTCTGTCTCAAATTATTTGTTATTTTATAATATCAATCCAGCATTAATTACTTTTACTTCACAAAGTTTCCATTACTGTTATTATATGTACAAAAACATGTTCTAATATCATAAGTCAACTCATGTTTAATTTTCACAAAATTAGTAAAGTATGATTAAAAATATGAGATTAATTTTGATTCATCAAAGTAAAACTTTTACCGTGTCAACCAATCACAAATCATCATTAGTATGACTTTTAAGGTAAATAGGATTAAAGTCAAATATTTGTAGCAATCAAATGGTTGTGATTAACTACAAATTAATATGACCAACCTAAATGCATAAATTTATACCATAGTAATCAATGTACCTGAGCATCTAGACCAAATGAATTTCTTCTTAATACATCCTTCAAGTGTGCCCTTTCCAAAGCTTCCCATAAGTCAGCATCATTGTGTTCATTAAATGGATCAAGATTGAAGCGAACGGTTCCTAAAAGATAGAATGACAGTTTTCAGAAGAAAAGTTATATTGAAATTGATAGACAAAGTTTATTCACAACTTGATTGCAATTTAAAATTTTGCTGACAATGGATTAAAATTAAACTCATGTATGATTAACGAAATATAGAACAAGATTTATAGTTATAGTTGGTACCGGAGAAAAGAACCGGCGACTGTGGTATGATAGTAAGAACTCTTCGCAAATCTGCTAGTCCGAACGTAGAAATATCACATCCATCAATAATGATCCTTCCACTTTGTAGTTCCACAATCCTGAATAACGCATTAAGCATGCTAGACTTTCCAGCACCAGTTCTTCCAACTACACCTATCTTCTCAGTTGAAGGTACTGTAAAGGACAATCCATGCAAGACCGGAGGAAGTTCAGGCCTATAACTAAGAACAACATTCTCAAACTCGATTGATCCTAATGTCGGCCATCCGGGTGGTGGACGGTTTGTCTCAATTATACCTGGACCCTCAGTTTCTAAATTTATATATGTATCAACGCGTTCGACTGAATTCAAACTGTTTTCAGCTTTACTTGCTTGGCCAAGGACATCACTCAAGAGACTTGTTATGTTTAATGTATAACTGAGAAGTAATCCCATTGTAGATGCAATCATCGCAGGGTTTTCTGATCTTGCATTTTGCAAGACAGCAAATGTTGCTATCAACCAAGTCATTAGGCCTCCTAAGGTTTCTAACCGTATTTTCAGCCAACGGGTCGAACTAATATTCACAAGAGTGAATTTGATATTGTTATCCATGAATTTTCCATTGACGTTTGAAATCCTGTCGTACGCTTTGTAAGCGCGAATACTTGACAAACCATTCAATGATTCTCCAAAATGTGCATAAACAGGGGATCTTGTAATGGAATCCATGCGCTTCACTTCTCGAGCAGTGCTCTATTAGGCATGATGTTAATATGAAAGATTTCTTAATTCCTTCAACCATGGTCACTTAGCGAATGTTTGGATCCAGGATTTTGGAGGGTTGACTCTATATTTTGGTATATATTTGAGATTTTAAATAAATTAAAAGAATAACATAATGGATGATCATAGAACATTTCAATTGCAGTTAAGTTACCTTTAAATCATTTTATAGCTTCCTTAATTTAGAAATTTTAAATAAACTGCCCCTGCCCTCCTCTCAAAAATCCTCCATCCAAACATACCCTTAGTGTGAATGCCTCAAAATATTATCAATTCCTAAAATTAAAGGCAAGATATAGAACACACCTGGTAGAATATATAAGCAGCATAGAAAAATATCAGAAGTGGCATTATAGCCCACAAGGATATGGTGCTGACAGTGCCTATAAGAACAAATGTCGAAAGTAGTTGCCAGATTTGCCCAAGAAACATATTCCCCAAATTAAAAACATTGATATCTATGTCTCCCGTGTCTTTTGCAAATCTATTAATTATGCGGCCAACGGGATTAGTCTGGAAGAACACCATTGGAGCACGTAGAATTTTATCTAGCATCGCATCGTGCAATCTTTTGGCAGCACGAAGACTTGAAATGATCAACCAATAAGAGTTTGCAAGTGCCACAGATACCTGAATGCAGCAAACAAAAAATTCATTTCATTTTTCAAAAATTGAAGGAAGAGCAGAGAAGTATTTAGTGGTAAGTTACATAGCTTGTTGAAGGATGAACATTTTCTTGAGCAATACTAATTCCTTACAAGTTGTTGCATGAGAGGAAAATAGAAAGGTATATGGTGAAACCGTGTGTATCAACTACACAACAGAGACTCTTTAGATAGGCTCAAAAGCAATAAATAAGACAATTACAAATAATCTATCTCTATATACAAGACATGATATAGTAGGATATGATAAGATTGAAAGCTGATCCTAAGAGATAAACGAATATATTATAATATAATATCCAGATATTATTTTATATTCTAACACAAGTAAATTAAAGGATACTAAATGCTGAGTAGAAAGGTGAATATTGGAGTTTGGAAGCACGTGAGAAATGAAAAGATACAGTTGTTAAATAGAAACTCATAGTCATTGAAGAATCACCTGTCCAAATGAAAAAAGTGTATAAATGAAAAGAAAATATCCTGCTTGAGAAGCTGCAGTGGAATCTTGAGATGTCCACACACTTAACCATGTGCTACTCGAAATTCGAAGAGCTTCTGTTAATGTGTAGCAAACAAAAAGTATAGAAACCACCCAGAGTCCTCCCACAGCAGATGTGTAACTGTAATTTTGTATGTGATTATAAGTCATATCCAAACTAGAGTATCCAAATTGAGTCCAAGTAGAAAAAAGTGCAAAGCATGGCTAGTGGTCACAAAAGCAAAAGAAATACAAATGGATTCAAACACCAAAAAAGCTTCCATAACCAAATTAAATTAACATAAATGTTATTTGATCATCAATTTGTGATGACAAAATTCGACAATTTTTTAATGACTAACGCAGTTTGCACATGTAGTAAATGAAATGTTATATTTGATTAATAGATATATCAAGTATCATAACTTGTTAACCATCCACAGAACTTTATTAACCACAAATTTAAAACATGATCTACCTTGATGTTCAAGTGTTCAAATCTACATGTAGTTGGAACACCTGAAATTGTGGTTGATAATGTTCAAATTTGTGGTTATTAAGTTCAATTGATGGTGAATGAATTATCCAATCTTGATATACTCATTTACCACAAGTTTTGATTGGAATTACCCAAGTGTGTGAACTGCGTTAACCATTTAAAAAGTAGTTGAATGTTGTAGTCTCAAATTGATGTTCAAATAACATTTTAGTTACAAAGAGAAGAGACCAAAAAAATGAGAAAGAGAGAAAAACATTATCATTTTAATGACGGGAATTTCATGTGTTCCTAATAGTGATCAAATGCTAATTGCATTCACTTTATTCTTACTTTCTTAATGTTAGTGTTGAAAATATATTTATATTTATTACATATCATGTAAATAGGGATAATATCTCCCATATTTATTTTTGTATTTATTGCCTTGAGCCTATATAAAACAGACTCCGTTGTGTAGTTCAGACACACGGTTTCACCATATGTCTCTCTCATTTTCTCTTATTCAACATGGTATCTAGAGCCTATTAAGAGAGACAAACCCTATACCGTGATTACCCTGGGACCCACTGTCCTTCGGTGAGATTTTTTTTTTTTCGGTAAACCGTGTCTCAATTCCGGTTTACCCTTCTTTGTCGCTTTTTCGTTCATTTTTTTTCTCCACTGTTCACTGTTCATCGTGCGACACTGTTCATCGCGCGGTACTGTTCATCGAAAAAAAAAAAAAAAACCCATATTCCGCCACTGTTTCGCTGCTGGTTTTTAGGTAACTACTTATTGATTATGGCT
Organism: Cicer echinospermum; assembly: GCA_002896215.2. Lineage (NCBI taxonomy): Eukaryota > Viridiplantae > Streptophyta > Magnoliopsida > Fabales > Fabaceae > Cicer > Cicer echinospermum. Next base: position 5,154,698 of record PGTU02000006.1, read on the forward strand.
ACTTATAAAGATTTTCTTCGGTGGAGAGAGTATTGTCAAAACTCGAGTTCCGCTGTTTCCGCCGCACAAAGTGGTAATTCACCTGTTTGCATCTCACCTTCTCATAGCCCATGGATTCTCGATTCTGGTGCATCTGATCACATTACTGGTAATAAGACTCTTTTCTCCTCTCTCACAACATCTGGTTATTTACCTAGGATAGTCTCAGCCAATGGTTCCCAAACACAGTCTCAAGGGATTGGCACTGTCCAAATCCTCCCTACTCTGTTAGTTAAATCTGTCCTTTATGTGCCTGGATGCCCATTTAATTTAATTTCTATCAGTCGATTGACTCGTTCTCATGACTGCGTTGTCACATTTACTAATTGCAATGCTACTTTGCAAGACCGAATATCAGGACGACAAATTGGTGTCGGATGTGAGTCTAATGGTCTTTATTATCTCTCAAACCCATCAACAGCGTGCCCTACCACATATTCTCCTCTTACTATACATGCTCAGTTAGGTCATCCGAGTCTTCCCAAACTTCAACAATTAGTACCTAATCTAACCAAAATATCTAACTTAAATTGTGAGTCGTGTCAATTAGGGAAACACACTCGTAGTCATTTCACTGATCGAGCTAATAAACGAGCTTCCTCCCCATTTGCTTTAGTTCACTCAGATGTTTGGGGTCCCTCTCGTACTATTTCCACACTTGAGTCTAGATATTTTGTTACCTTTATCGATGATTTTTCCCGTTGTACGTGGTTATTTTTAATGAAAAATAGGTCTGAATTATTTTCTATTTTTGAACAATTTTATAAGGAAATTAAAACTCAATTTGGTGTATCCATTCGCACTTTGCGCAGTGATAATGCCCGTGAATATTTGTCCCATCAATTTCAAAATTTTATGACCTCTAACGGCATTCTTCATCAAACATCTTGTGCTCATACACCTCAACAAAATGGGGTAGCCGAACGCAAAAATCGGCACCTTATTGAAACCACTCGTACTCTCCTTCTTCATGGTAATGTACCATCTCGCTTTTGGGGCGATGCTGTTCTAACGGCGTGCTATCTTATAAATCGCATGCCTTCGTCTGCTCTTGATAACAAAGTCCCTCACTCGATCCTCTTTCCTGGTACCCCTCTTCACTCACTTCCTCCTCGGGTCTTCGGATCTACATGTTTTGTCCACAATCTCACTCCTGGTCTTGACAAACTTTCAGCTCGATCATTAAAATGTGTCTTTCTGGGTTATCATCGGTCCCAAAAAGGTTATCGTTGTTATTCTCCTACTCTTCGACGATATCTCATATCGGCTGATGTCACATTTTTTGAGTCTGTTACATACTATGAGTCGCTTCCTGATCCTTTGTCTGCAACTATTCCTCTGGACCTACCAAAGTCTATTTCACCTTCTCTTTTACCATTAGAGCCTATTACGTATGCCCCACCTGAGACACCTCCTGTGGCCCCTCCCACTGTCCCACTTGAGACTCCTCTTGTTGATCCTCCAACTGTACAACCTCTTCAGACATATCGTCGTCGTCAACCACCATCGGTTGTACATATCCCTACACCTGTTCTTGATACCGAGGTCACTCCAGACGCTCCTTCACCGCCACCTCCTTCTTTATCGGATCCGACCCTTGATATTCCTATTGCTATTCGTAAAGGTATACGTCCTACTCGTAACCCATCCCCTCATTACATTGGCTTGAGTTACCATCGTCTTTCTCCTTTGCATTATACTTGTTTGTCTTCCCTGTCTTCTGTTTCTATTCCTAAATCTCCAGGTGAAGCTTTATCTCACCCAGAGTGGAGACAAGCAATGATTGACGAGATGTGTGCACTTCAGAGTAGTGGTACATGGGAATTGGTTCCTTTACCGTCGGGAAAGTCTTTAGTAGGATGTCGTTGGCTTTATACGGTGAAAGTTGGTCCTGATGGTAAGATTGATCGTTTTAAAGCTCGTTTGGTAGCAAAAGGGTACACTCAAGTTTTTGGCCTCGATTACAGTGATACTTTCTCCCCTGTGGCTAAGATGGCCTCTGTTAGACTACTCCTCTCTATTGCAGCCATCAGACATTGGTCTCTACATCAACTTGACATTAAAAATGCTTTTTTGCATGGTGACCTTGAAGAAGAAGTGTATATGGAGCAACCACCTGGGTTTGTTGCTCAGGGGGAGTCCTCTACCATGGTTTGTCGACTTCAGAGGTCTCTCTATGGTCTTAAACAGTCTCCTCGAGCTTGGTTTGGTAGATTTAGCACAGTAGTGCAACAATTTGGCATGATTCGAAGTGAAGCTGATCATTCTCTCTTTTTTATCGTCACTCAACCCAAGGGTGCATTTACTTGATTGTCTATGTAGATGATATTGTCATAACTGGTAGTGATCAACAGGGCATACTCCAATTGAAACAACATTTTATCTCATCAGTTTCAAACTAAAGATCTTGGCAAGCTCCGCTACTTCTTGGGTATTGAGGTAGCCCAATCTAAGGACGGCTTAGTAATTTCACAAAGAAAATATGCTATGGATATTCTTGAAGAGACAGGTTTGTTGAATGCCAAACCGGTTGACACTCCTATGGATCCAAACGTCAAACTTCTACCTAATCATGGGGAACCATTTTTAGATTCAGGGAGATACAGAAGATTGGTTGGTAAATTAAACTACCTCACAGTCACCCGTCCAGACATTTCTTTTGCAGTCAGTGTGGTAAGTCAATTCTTAAATTCTCCTTGTCAAGAACACTGGGATGCTGTGATACGAATCTTGAAATACATTAAAGGTGCTCCAGGAAAAGGTCTAATTTATGAAAATAGAGGACATACTCAGATAGTTGGTTATTCAGATGCCGATTGGGCAGGCTCACCCATTGATAGGCGATCCACTTCTGGGTATTGTGTACTTGTTGGAGGAAACTTAATATCTTGGAAGAGTAAGAAACAAAGTGTAGTTGCAAGATCTAGCGCTGAAGCTGAATACAGGGCTATGGCATTAGTGACTTGTGAGCTCATTTGGTTGAAAACAGTTACTCAAAGAGCTTCAATTTGAAGAGGCAACACAAATGACATTAATATGTGATAATCAAGCAGCATTGCACATTGCCTCTAATCCAGTTTTTCATGAGAGGACCAAGCATATTGAGATAGATTGTCACTTTGTAAGGGAGAAGATCGAATCAGGCGACATCAACACTAGCTTTGTTAATTCCAATGATCAATTGGCAGATGTATTCACTAAGTCTCTGAGAGGTCCTCGAATCAGTTATATATGTAACAAGCTTGGTGCATATGATTTATATGCTCCAGCTTGAGGGGGAGTGTTGAAAATATATTTATATTTATTACATATCATGTAAATAGGGATAATATCTCCCATATTTATTTTTGTATTTATTGCCTTGAGCCTATATAAAACAGACTCCGTTGTGTAGTTCAGACACACGGTTTCACCATATGTCTCTCTCATTTTCTCTTATTCAACAGTTAGAAATAATAAAAACTATTCATAGTACTCACTTAACAACTTTATTTTTTAAGATAGTTGATTCAAGACATGACACTTAAGCTTCTATGACCAAGTGGTCTAGATTTTGAACCTTGCATTTCTTATTCTTTAAATATAAAATCGAATTTCATCACAACATAAGTTGACATGTTTTTTGTCCAATACTTAAGCAGCTTAACCTTATTAGATAGTTGGTTCATGACATTATTAATAACTTTAATGAAAAGATTCATGTACTATTCAAATTTCAAACTTCATGGAAATGTTACCTCCTTAAAACTTTCAAGCTAACCACGCCTGTCTCCCGCTCTTCTTTCTTAACAAGTACCGATTTTCGCAATTTTCCCTTCTCATAGTTTGTATCATTTGGTAACTCTACAATTGCCTCATTATCCAAAGGTAAGACATCAGCCTTGTTGTAATGACTATCTTTATCTTTGTTACTATCTACTTCTTGTTCCATTTTCCCCGCATTTTCCATTAGTTTCTGAAATAGAGGCCCACATTTCGACAACTCCTCGAACGTTCCTTGCTCCTTAATCATACCTTCACTAACAAGAATAATTTTATCCACCTGAGGGAGAAAATGGAGCTGGTTGGTGACAAGAACCCTGGTTTTTCCTTGCAGCCCTTCCTTTATACAATTCCTGAAAACCTAAAGGACATTGAAAATCAGGTTATATGAACTATGAATTGTGATCATAGATGATTTCAGAAGAATTAAATGGTCAAAATTAACGGTGGAATCAGCAATTCCAGTCTACTGTGAACCACCTGCAAAAGCAGTCTATCATAAAAAGGACATGTGTTTTAGAGCTTGATAAGAATGATACCTCTTGAGCAATATGAGCATCAAGAGCACTTAAAGGATCATCAAATATATATACATCTGAATTTGAGTATACAGCCCTAGCTAAAGAAACTCTTTGCTTTTGTCCACCACTAATATTCACTCCTCTTTCTCCAATCTCTGTAAAATCGCGTCCCTGAAAATATATAAATGAGATAAATCAATCATATAAAAATTGCGTATTAATTTATTTTTAAATTATAGAGAAGATGAAAGTTTATAAACAATCTTACAGGTAAAAAGTTGAGATCATGCTCCAAAGAGGTGACATCAATGGCCTTCCAATACTGGTTATGATCGAATTTTGATCCAAATAATATATTTTCACGAACCTGAAAAATAAGAAATGATTTAGAATGATAAAGAGTCCTTATTGAAAGAGAGAAAATAAGAATATACGAGAGACATCATGCATAAACCGTGTAACTCAACTACACCACCGAGGTTTCATTATATAGGTTGAAAACCAATCACTATACAAGGTACAAATAAGAATATTTGTTTGCTTTGAATTCTTTTTTATCTGTAAAAGGGATGGTAAATACGACCATAAACTCATACAACTTTGAGGTCCCGGGTTCATGTTCACTTTGAATTTATTATGAATAAATCATAAATCTTAGAAGCATAAACCAAGGTGCAACTCACTGTAGCATTGTAAATCCATGAAATCTGAGGAACATAAGCAACAGTGCCTCTGATTGTAGCATTTCCATCAGATATAAGAGGTAGCTCTTCAAGCATTGCTGAAATAAGTGATGTTTTCCCTTCTCCAGTACCTCCAATGATTGCAACTAAGCTTCCAACTGGTATTTCAACATTGATATTTGATAATGTGGCCTTCTCTTCCTGTGAGTTGAATAGGTTTTTCATACAAGGGAGTTTTGCACACTACTAATATCAAGATTATAAAAAAAAGGATCAAATCAAATGCATAATGATTTTTTTGCCTTAATTTAAGAATATTTGCAACCATTAGCATCACATTACTCAAAAGCAATAGTTTGTTCTGCTAAGATATATATGAACTTTAAATATCAATATTCTAGTTGTCCTTGGTGTATTCAATAGCAGACTGAAGAAAATAGCTGTTGGTTCAAATTCCTCTATGCCACAATGCCACTAAGTGGCATTTCTATAGCGTCTATTTGACGACACTGGTAGTCCTTGATATGGCCTATGGTGTACTTTTAGGGGATGGTGGAGGGAAGAGAAAATTTTAATCGAAATTTTATGCAGCATATTATGACATGGTTCTATGTTGCATTTTTTTAATGTTTGTTTTAACTTTGAAAATGACTATTGATCATTATTTTGGAACTGTTTGTTAATCATTATTCTTCGTAACAAGGTAAAATTCTACTCTTCATAAAAACTGGTTTAAATAAAAATGTTACTGTTGAAATTGTGGGATTTTAGAGAAAACGAGGAGAGCAAATAATAAGGGTTTGAATATTATTGATAATAGCTTTATGCTAACTTGATTACAAAATAATCAATACTAATCTCTATTTATAGAGAAACATAGACTCAATCTTAAATCAAGAATAAATCATAATAATAAAGAGAGATATTCTAAGATTCTCTATGATTATAAGTTGATGATAGAAAATAACTCAAGATACTCTAATATAATATAAAAGATATTATAAGATATTTTCTAATATTCTAACACTCCCCCTCAAGCTAAAGCTTACTAAGCTTTAGCTTGCTACAAGAAAACAATGTTTTGCTCCACAAATTAATTTAAAAGATGGAGAGGCAACTCAGGGATGCATGTGAAGTCGGAGAGAATTGCTATAAATATAGCCTAGCCAGATAGCCTGATTGATCATCAGCCTGAGAGAAATTCATGGCAGGCAATTGAACAAAGCAAGTTCCGTTCTTCTAAAAAACTGCATTTGGAAGCTTCAAACCAATAATAATGGAGACTCAAAATATTTAAACTTGAATTTGCTTCAAGGAGAGAGAGGCATGCTTTAAGGAGAGAAAGGCAAGGCTAGTGCATCTGGGACAAATTGCCAAGGTAAAGTAAGTCATGAAAATAAAAGACACCGTCAGAATAACCAGAAGAAGCGGCGCGACTCTAACGAAATGAAGTCATGATCAATCAACGGAATAAGAAAATGCGTCCAAAACAGGAGAGATAACGACTGTTTGAACAGTGACACATTTTTTCGTTGATCAAAATTGGAGAGTTAGGGCAGATCTGGAACCATCGAAGAGAGAATAATTGTGCACCAAGAAGAATCTCATCAATTGAATTGCAAATCTTCCATACCTGCCAGCTAAGAGCCCACTCATAAGGGCTACAACAGCTGCCACGGCAAAGGCTGAAGAGTTTCCTCCACCAAAAATTTGATCCCACAGTCCACTTTCCAAGGACACCACAATCTGTGGGACCACTATTCCCAGAATCAGAATCAGGACACCCATTCAATGCCTCCACATCATTAACAGTATTGTTTGGATTTTCGAAATTGACAAAACCAAAACACCTTGATCTACCATCTGCATCTCTCATCAAAACAGCACTAGTAATGGTGCCATATTCTCCAAATACCTTTCACAACTCATCCACTCAGATAGTTTTTTTCACATAAACATTATTAAATTGAACAAAACCATAACCATTAGACTAACCAGAACCATTTAACTTATCAATTACATTCTGAGCAGATTCTTAAATGTCAAATTGAACAGCATAGTGCTTCAAGTCTCCAAGTTCAGAGAAAAGTTCCCTTATATCTTCATTGGTTACTCCAAAGTCCAAGTTGGAAACATACAACTTTGTGTCGGCTTCTACTCCTTGAATTCCTGCACCTCTAAGGCTATCCTCAAACAACTCGTTCTGCATAGCAAATGCAGGATCAATAACATAGACTATACCATCAATTCATCCTTCTTCTCCTCCTCCTTGGCAGCAGCAGCAGAGGCAGTACCAGAATCAGCAGCTGGGGCAGCAACTGCAGCTACAGAAAACTTTCTTGGGTCCTTTAGGAACTCCTTGACCTTGTCAGCCTCAAGGAAAGAATATTATGTTGCAACTGCAACAGCAAAAACATTCTTGTAGGCATTCACAAACATGTGAGGAGCAGCAGCAAGTGTTAGGTATGAGATGGCCAACGAAAGTGAAGTCACCACTGAGACACCAATAGAAAACTTCTCAATGAGAGCATCCTCAGTGAGATCAAGAACCTCGGGTAAATACTGAACCATTATCATAAACGGAAAGCATCACAAGACCATATGAAAAGGGCCTTATGCCTAGCTTGGCAAGCAATGCAGCTTCTGATGAACCAACCTTGTCTCCCTTCTTGATGAGTTCAACAGGGGTTATGATTTCAACAGTACCCTTGTTAATCTTAGCTGCAGAGTCGTCCACGACGTCGAATAAACTCATCTTCCTCTTCCTCTCCGTACCCATCAAAGCCCTAATATTTAGCCCTAACTAACGTTGGCCAGGCCTGTGTATTTTCTAGGGAAGCTGTCTTGATCAGAGGCTACTAAGTCATCATCCATAGAAATGCGCTGTAAATCCTGATTAAGTTTTGCTTTTAACTTGGCCACTGCAGCTTTCTTCTCTAAAGAAGATGTTAGAAAACCGTGGATGAAGAAAAAAGAAATAATTGGATGGAGAAAATTTGGAGAGATGGAGCGGTGTGTGTTTCTGGGGGAAAAAGTTGACCGGTCGAAAATTAGAGTTTTGATGTGTGAAAAAAAAGTTTTTTTAGGGTTTCGGCCAGAGAGTTTATGTGTTTAAATAGACTAAGGATATACCCGCTGGTAATCAAAACAGATAAGGGATACGGCAGAGAAACTCTTTTTTTTTTTTTTTTTGCGGTGAACAGTGCTCCGACTGATCTGCCGAAAAATAAACGAAAAGCTACAAAGAATGGGTCAATCGGAATTGGGACACGGTTTATCGAAAAAAAAATCTCACCAAATGTTGGAATGTTAGAAAAGAGAAACTATGATTATATTCTCTAATTGTTGGGAACTCGGCAGCGGAATAGATGCGGGATCGTTCAAGGAGGATCGAAATAGGCTCTGATACCATGTTGAAATTCTGGGATTTTAGAGAAAAGGATGAGAGAAAATAATAAGGGTTTGAATATTCTTGATAATAGATTTATGCTAACTTGATTACAAAAGAATCAATACTAATCTCTATTTATAGAGAAACATAGACTCAATCCTAAATCAGAAATAAATCATAATAATAAAGAGAGATATTCTAAGATTATAAGTTGATGATAGAAAATAACTCAAGATAATCTAATATAATATAAAAGATATTATAAGATATTTTCTAATATTCTAACAGTTACTATAAATAATTCATTCTCTATGATGTTGCAATTAGTTTAAAAACAATTGAGACAAGTTAACCAAAATAATGGTAATTGTTGAAGTTGTGGGATTTTAGAGAAAATGAGGAGAGAAAATAATAAGGGTTTGAATATTATTGATAATAACCTAATGCTGACTTCATTACAAAAGACTCAATACTAATCTCTATTTATAGAGAAACATAGACTCAATCCTATATCAGGAACAAATCATAATAATAATAATGAGAGATATTCTAATATATCTCTACGGTTATAAATTGATCCTAAGAAATAACTCAAGATACTCTAATATAATATAATAGATATTATAAGATGTTTTCTAATATTCTAACAGTAATGCTCACAAGAATGAGTAAAAAATTTAACCTTAGGATCCCATGAGAAGTATCCATTCTTTATTGAGATGGCTGGAAGTATTGGAACAATAGGTGGATTTTGTTTTAAATTCCGTTGCTCGGCCAAAAACAGTTCCTGCAAACGTTGCAATGAGACATTTGCATTTGCTACCTGTCAGATAATACAATCAGTACAGAGTAAGGAATAGCTACTTATCGTAAGCAAAATGCTTGAAATGGAGAAAAATAAATATTAAGGTGAAATAAGCTAATAATCCTTATAAATATGAGACCTTCCAAGTTTAGTCCACGTTAAAGTTTTTTGTGAAATTAGTCTTCCATATACACATTGTTTGCAACATTAGTCTCTACTGTTCAATTTCTGCCAATGGACTAGCATAAGTCCTAGGCAGAACTGTCACATGGACATTTAAATTGACATGGCGTCCACGTGACAAGTGAGTCACATTTTATTATATCAATTTTATGTGAAAGAAAAAGAGCACATTAACTAAATGAGATGAGGGTAAACAACAACCTTACTTAGTACACTTGGAAGCATACTTAAAGGAAAGCGCAAAATTGAAAACAGTGATAGTGAGGTGAATGCCCTCGCAGGTGTCAATTCTCCACCAAGTAAAGCAAACATTCCGAAGGAAGTTACTGTCACGAGAACTGGGATGCTGTTCAGTGTAAAATTGTTTAACTGCAATAAAGGAACTAATAGTTAGGAAAAAATTTACAAATTTTCATAGTCTAGGAGAATTACATTTGTCATTGAAATTGATGACAAGCTTTCCATTAAAACTGTTGTGTAGCACATGAACATAGAAAAAGTAATTCTATGATGGAACTTGATGCTTAGAGTTGTGCCTATGTCTATAACAACAATGTAGTTGTTGTAGTTTTTCTATTCTGCAATGCTTAGGGTTACAAAGTCCAAAAATGTGAATAAATACTAAGGTCCATCATGGAACTTGATGCTTAGATTTGTGCCTATGTCTTTGACAACAGTATAGTTGTTGTAGTTTTTCTATTCTGCAATGCTTAGTTTTACAAAGTCCAAAAATGTGAATAAATACTAAGGTCCATATTACAGTATTACATCAGGCACTACTGCATGAGCATTCGCCCCCGCACTCCTCAACCCTCATAGTCGTTACCTAACTAATGAATGGGTCAAACCCAAGTGAATACGTTCTTGCTTCGATATGCTCAACCAACTATCTACTTATCAGCGAATATGATTCATACTCAAAATAGTACAATGCTTGTTATGCTACTTTTTAGAAATGAAAACCCCAATGATCTTAATACGGAACACATGAAAGATTATTAGAATGAGAAATTTCACCAGATAATAGAAATAATATGGAAACAATCTGAATTATAAAATCGTGTCAAGGTTCATATTTATACAGCATATAGAAGCTGTGCTTTGCGGAGCCATGATAGTTCTTCATGTCGAATGCTTTGAATTCTAGACTGAAAGCTTGGTTCCCATGCATAACATCTGAATCACATTCAGCATATCACAAAAAAAAAATTTAAGAGATAATCTATAGTTGAATATTAAAAGTAGTAGACATATTTTAATGTGCTCATACTTTACTGTATCCATGGCAGATAGAATTTCATTCATGAGACCAACCCTTTTGTCTGTCTGTTGCAGTGCTTCTTTTGCCAGTTTTCTCACTTTGCTAATCACAAATGTCTGTTCCCAACAAAAAAAAAATCTACTTATTACTCAAATAAAAATACATACAATTAAAGAAAATAATAGTTTTTATTTAGAAAATGAACTAGCGCCTGTTAGGATAGTGGCTTAATTAAAAACTTATCATATATGTGCTTATGTAATAGCTATTTTTGTAAAAAAAGATAACATAAACTAAAACTATTTTCATATTAGTTATAAGCTATCTTGGAGAGCTTATGAAAATAAGTTCAAAACAACTTATAGACATGTCATAAACTGTTTTTATAATCCCTCTCAAACAGTCTCAGAAATGTTTATGTCAGTAGATAAGTTCAAATAAGTCAATCCAAAAAGACTAGATACCAAATATATCAATTTCATCTTATACTAAGTTTTAAATTGTCAAATATTTTGTACTCACTCTTCATTAAAATAGATAGAATTTCCAAAGTGAAAAAAAGATGAACAAGTGCATGTGAGATATCAAAACTTGCCTGTAGTGGAATGATGAGAACTAGCATTAACGATCCAATAAATGAAGCAACACCTAGTTCCTGGTATAGAAGGATCATAGCTATAATAATGCGGAACGGCGCTGACCATAGTCCATGAAGTTGTTGACATATTTCCTAAATATTGTAAAGGAATATTATTAGCAAATGAAATATGAAATTTGTACATTATCTACACTCCAAAGTTATTGAACATAAATTTAATGCTTTAGCGGCCGCCGTTGTCCTTATAAAAGAAGGATATGGATTCACTCCAATACAAAAAACATGCAGTTGCACACACTATTTGATCTCATATGTCGGTTTGAGATAAGTGGGCTCACAATATACATTAACCAAATCATCTTGAAATAATTTTTAATATTGATTGAAGATCAGACAATCAAGATCAATAACTGCCTTACGCAGTTACGTTGTGAAATCCAAATCCATAGTACAACTAGGATAGCATAGTGGTTTACAAAGCGCTATTTAACAAAAAAACTGCAATGCAACAGCGCTGTTAGCACCGCTATTTGACAACAATCTCTATGCCATAATGAAAAGACTTGCACATTCAGTTTAAACAGAAAATGAACCTGTAATGCATTGGCATCGGTTGTTATCATATTCATAAGCTTCCCAGATGAAAACTTCTTTCTACTTTCATGAGTTAGCCTCAAAGATTTTCTGAATATAGCAGCCACCTATAACAATTACACAAAGTCACATATAAAATCTATATAGATAAATAAAATATATTAGGAAAAAGAAAAACTAGATTATTTTAGGAGAAAGAGTTGGCATACCAATGTTGATCTAAGTTGGAAACCAACACGCATAACATTCTGGAAATACTGTGCATCGCATAGAACACAAACTGACTGAAAAGAGTATAGAAACATCTATTAATTGTTCTTTTCCTATTTTTATTGAATGATATGAAAAAGTATAAAACAATTATGATATCAAAGACAAACTCTATCCATTGTGAAAACTATAAAATGTATACTCCTCTATCATTCTTCATGTGTTAAGAATACATACAAGTAGAGCTATTTGGGAATGGTGATAATCCTAGACATGGCAAAAGTCAAGCTCAAATAGGCCCGTACTGTACTAGAACAACAAACCCGACTCTAAAGAACAAAATTGATCATGGTATTCAGTTAATTATGCCAACAACTCCGGCAGTAGATGGTTGCTGTAGTATTTTCTATAATGCAATGCTTAGGGTTGCATAGTATAAAATTGGGTTTAGAGTGTCTGACCACTTATCAATGAATATGAGTCCTACACAACATAAAGTTTTGTTGAAGAATCAAGAGAAATCAGATTTTATTCTCTTTTATTTTATATTATTATATTATTTTTATTTTATGAATCTGCCATTATTACTCAGTATTACTATTGTAATTTCTTTTCCTATATAAACAGCTTAGGGTTGTAGTAATAAAACATGAAAGTATTTTGTCTTTTACTTTCTTCATGGTATCAAGAGCTCTGGTTAGGATTCTGTAAACCTTTCCACAACCCATCAGGATTTGGCGCTCCAACCAACTAACCTAAAGCTAATGGCACACAATACCCCATGGAAGGTAGCCCTTATGGTAGCGGTGACAATGACGATGGTTTGGATAAAAAATCTGAAGTAGTCAACAACGCCGAGAGTATTGGTTTAGGCAGCGGCCCAAGCGACAGTGGCAGCGGCCCAGGCGACCGGAATGATTCATCTACCAATGGTTTTTCCAACTTTTTTGGCCACGAGGGAACTTCTAATGCCCTCAAGGTTGAAATCCAAAAACTAAATGGAAAAAATTATGTCGAATGGTCCCAAACTGCAAGATTGATACTAGACGGTAAGGGAAAATATGGTTTCCCAACAGGAGATGTGCAAATGCCTGCCACAATTGATCTGAATTACAGGTTTTGGAAATCTGAGAACTCTGCTATTATTGCTTGGCTGCTTAGTAATATGGAATCAACGATTAGAAAACCTTTTATGTTTTTGCCTACTGTGAAGGAAGTTTGGGAGGCTGTCAAAGAAACATATTCTGATATTCAGAATTTTTCTCAAATTTTCGATCTCAAATCACGATTGTGGCATGCCAAACAAGGAGGTAGAGATGTCATTACCTATTATAATGAGTTGATGACACTATGGCAAGAATTGGATCTCTGTTATAATGATCATTGGAAGTTTTGTAAGGACAGTGTTTTGTTTCTTAAGAGACAAGAGAACGATCGTGTATTCATGTTCTTGGTTGGACTTAATAAGCGGCTTGATGAAGTCTGAGGCAGAATATTGGGAAAGATCCCATTGCCATCACTTCGGGAAGCATTCTCAGAAGTTAGAAGAGAAGAGGCGACACAAGGTGTTATGATGGGTAAGTCACCTTCTATTGGTGAGGTTGAAAGCTCTGCCCTAGTCACTAAGAATGTAGAAGGGAAGAGCGATGGCAAGAAACCATGGTGCGAACATTGCAAACGTCCATGGCACACACGTGATACATGTTGGAAGCTCCATGGAAAACCTCTAAATTGGAAGCAAAAAGAAGAAACGAAGGTCATGCGCTCCAAGCTGGTACATCTGATCAAGAGAACAGTCTCCTTCAAGCCCATCTCCTTTCACAAAGAACAATTAGATCAATTGTACAAACTTCTTGAGTCTTAAACTTCTTCTTGCTCTATAGCTCAGAGAGGTTAATTTTCCAAATACTGCCTCTAATTAGTGTCACTCTCAGCCCTCCTATTGGGGGGGCGATGGATTATCGATTCTGGTGCTACTGATCATATGACTGGGGAGACGAATCTGTTTTCTTCTTATAGTCCTTGTGCAGGTAACCACAAAATTAAAATTGCAGATGGCTCTCTTTCAACCATTGCAGGGAAAGGTTTTGTTATTTTGTCACCTAAGTTAACCTTAAAAGATGTCTTACATGTTCCTAATTTATCATGTAATCTGTTATCCATTACTAAATTAACAAAGGTATAAATTGTCAAGCTAACTTCTTTCATTCTCATTGCACTTTTAAGGATTTGAACACGGGGAAGATGATTGGCAATGCTAAGGAGAGTGGAGGACTCTATTACTTCTTGACAATGGACTCGACTTCAAAGACCAACTAACAACAAAGTACCTGCTTTGAATCTATTTTTTGTTTCTTCTAATAATGATGATATTATGTTATGGCATTTACGGTTAGGACATCCTAGTTTTCCGTATTTGAACCATTTGTTTCCAAAATTATTTTCTAAGAAGGATCCATCTTTATTTCATTGTGAAACTTGTGAATTTGCTAAACATCACCGTTCTTCTTTTTCAATACAACCATATAAACAATCAAAACCTTTGCAGTTATTCATAGTGATGTTTGGGGTCCTATAGCAATAAACACATTTTCTAATAAAAAATGGTTTATAACTTTTATTGATGATCTACTATAATTGTTGGGCTTATTTATTGAAAGAAAAAATCAGAAGTTGGACAGCGTTGTCAAAAATTTCTTTAAAATGGTGCACACTCAATACCAAACAAAATATTCAAGTCTTCAGAAGTGACAATGATAAAGAATATTTTAATATACTTTTTGTCCAATTTTTTTCTTGCAAATGAGGTTGTTCATCAAAGTTCTTATGTTAATACACCCCAACAAAATGGATTTGCAAAGAGAAAGAATAGGCATCTTCTTGAGGTTGCTAGAGCTTTACTATTTGCAAATAAGGTTCCAAAATATTTGTGGGGTGAAGTTGTTTTAACTGCATCATAATTAATTAATCGAATGCCATCTAAAGTTTTAGATTTTCATACTCCTCTTATATTTTTCGAAATTATTTTCCTTTGGCTAGTGTCTCTGCTGATTTGCCACTAAAAGTTTTTGGTTGCACTGATTTTGTTCATGAACATAAACACCTTGACAAATTCGAGCCACGAGCAATAAAATATATGTTTACCGGTTACTCTCCAACTCAGAAGGGGTATCGGTGTTTTGAACCGAAATCAAAAAGAATTTTTGTAACCATGGATGTTACTTTTGTTGAAAATCAACCATTTTTTACGGACATTCATCTTCAGGGGGGAAATTTTAAGGAAGATTCATCTTTTACTTTTGAAAACATCATTACTTTAAGTGATATAGTGTTGTCACAAAATTCTGAGACTTATATTGATGCACCAAAAGAAAATGCCCAAGAATCCATATTGGAACTCAATCCACTTATGAATGAGGTTTCGACAAATTCGGGGGCAACAATTTCAAATCAAAATCACAATGATCAAATTCTTGATCTCAATAATAATGAAGGACTACCTGAAATGCCACAACATAATGACTCAGATAAAGAGACACAAAGCAGGTTTACTACAATTGACCCTACTTGGAAGGGAAATGTCTTTGAAAGAAGAAACCATAAACAGAGAAATAAGGACCCATTCTCCGACCCTTCCAAGATTCCGAACCAATACATATTCCAGCACATCATCTTGATACAGGTAAGTCTTCTTCTATTCTTAAGAGTCATGTCGAGTATCCTGATATAGACCTTCCTATTGCAATTAGAAAACCTGTTAGATCATGCACTAAATATCCTTTGTCTAATTATGTGTCATACTCAAAATTGTCTTCTTCATTTGCTGCATTTACCTCTAAGTTATCTGCTGTAGAAATTCCAAAAAATATACAGGAGGCTCTAAAAACTCCAAAGTGGAAGGAAGTTGTTCTTGGAGATGAGAGCTCTTAAGAAGAATCAAACTTGGAGAGTCATGACGTTACCTACAGGAAAGAATATTGTTGGCTGTAAATGGGTATTTACTGTGAAATATAATTCTGATAATACAGTTGAAAGATACAAGGCACGCTTGGTTGCTAAAGGGTTTACTCAGACATATGGCATTGATTACTCAGAGACTTTTGCTCTCGTTGCCAAATTAAACACTATTAGAGTTCTCTTGTCCTTGACAGTGAATTTAGATTGGCCTCTTAACCAACTTGATGTAAAGAATGTTTTTCTGAATGGTGATTTGGAGGAGGAAGTATACATGGATAGCCCACTTGGCTTTGAAGATAAATTTGGTTCAAATGTGTGCAAACTACAAAAATCCCTTTATGATCTCAAGCAATCTCCAAGGGCTTGGTTTGAAAAATTCACTCGGTCGATCAAAAGGCTAGGATATATGCAGGGACAATCAGTTCATACTCTGTTCATGAAACTCTCAAATGTTGGTAAAATTGCAATTCTAATTGTATATGTAGATGATATTATTCTCACAGGAGATGACATTGTTGAGATGGAAAGATTGAAGAAAAATTTGACAAAAGAATTTGAGATCAAAGATTTAGGCGCGCTTAAATATTT
This sequence comes from Cicer echinospermum, assembly GCA_002896215.2. NCBI lineage: Eukaryota > Viridiplantae > Streptophyta > Magnoliopsida > Fabales > Fabaceae > Cicer > Cicer echinospermum. The sequence continues at coordinate 5,171,290 of PGTU02000006.1, forward strand.
TTTTAGTATGGAAGTTTCTCGCTCAAAGAAGGGAATTGTTGTTTCTCAAAGAAAATACATCCTAGATCTCTTGGAAGAAACTGGGACGAGTGGGTGTAGACCAGCAGATACTCCTATGGAATTAAATGCTAAACTTTGGGAGAAAGGTAGTGTTCCTGTTGAGATTGGAAGATACCAGAGGTTAATCGGCAAACTTATTTATCTAGCCCACACTAGACCCGACATCGCTTTCTTTGTGAGTGTTGTAAGTCAATTCATGCATTCTCCCTATGAAGAACACTTGGAGACAGTTTATCGAATCTTAAGGTACTTGAAATCCAATCCTGGAAAGAGTTTGTGCTTCAAGAAAACTAATGACAGAGAAGTCTCGATATTTACAGATGATAATTGGGCAGGATCAATTACTGATAGAAAATCCACCACTGGATATTGTGCCTATGTTTGGGAAAATTTAGTTACTTGGAGAAGTAAGAAACAAGGGGTTGTTGCTCGAAGCAGTGCAGAAGCTGAATTCAGAGCAATGGCTCAAGAAATCTGTGAACTTTTATGGATTCGTAAATTCTTGGGCGAACTGAAAATGAAAGTTGACTCACCCTTAAAATTGTTCTATGATAACAAAGCTCACAACCCTGTACAACATGATAGAACCAAGCATATTGAGATTGACCGCCATTTCATAAAAGAAAAAATTGATGCTGGAATTATATGTCTGCCATTTGTGACTTCCAATCAGCAAATTGCTGATATCTTGACAAAAAGTTTGGCAAGACCCAATTTCGAGCGACTTATAGCCAAGTTGGGCATGACAGATATCTATGCACCAACTTGAAGGGGGGTGTTGAATAATCAAAAGAAATCAGATTTTATTCTCTTTTATTTTATATTATTATGTTTATTTTTATTTTATGACTCTGCCATTATTACTCAGTATTACTATTGTAATTTCTTTTCCTATATAAACAGCTTAGGACTGTAGTAATAAAACATGAAAGTATTTTGTCTTTTATTTTCTTCAAGTTTCTATGTAGACCCCTATACATGTGTATATATATGAGAAACATAAACTTGCATAGTTGTGCATTACAACCTTCACATGGTCACTATGCTTCTCTTATGACATTTGCATTATCTTTATATTATCCACTTCAACTAGAGACGCAAACTTGCCACAAAATATATAGTTTCATATATTAGTGATGTTCTATCTAAATATAGCTAGAAAGCATGGAAAAAAGACACAAGATACACCTCATCCACACTTTTCTTTATAAGCACCCCATCTACACTTAAACGTACAAGGTTCACCCGAACCTGAATTTACTGAACCAAAACTCTTTAATTATAAGAGAAAGTAGCCATACCACTCCGACAAATATGGAGAAGGCGTAGATGTAACCAATCCACGACGGATCTCCGTTTTGCATTGACTGCACATTATAAATAACAGTCACAAACTATAATATATCTAGTTCAAGCCATAAACATTATATTGAATGTGTTGTTGGATTTATCTAGGTATCATTGTTCGTCTTTGCACTCTTTATTTTCTGTCTTATACAATCCAATTTGGTTTTTGGGGAGAAATAAACTTACATCTAAGAGACGGCTCAGAAAAATAGGCCCCACAAACAGAAAAAGATCATTAACAATCTGCAAAGATCATTAAAAATTCCAAGTTCAACAAAAGTCAGCACACACATAGTTCAACAATGTTATCACAAGCCGTTTAATGTACAATTTTTTCATACTCTAATGAGATTAATAGTTACTATAAAATGTAAATCTTGTACAATATAGTGACAGTAATCCTCTCAACCTGAAATTAGAAATAACTTGCAATATGAAAATGTTTACTTATTCATTTGAGGCAATTAAGTTAAAGATAAAAAATATTGGGGTCTCACCTTATAGATGCCTCCATACCAAAACCTAACAAAATTTAAACCAAATCAAATAATAATTGAGAGAACAACATTACTAAGGTCATCTTGAAAAGGCTAAATAAAGATCTAACAATTAGGCTGTGTTTGGTAAATGTAGCGGATGACAGATAAGTTAGCTGATAGCGGGTAAGCTTATAGCAGATAGTGGATAAGCTAGTTGATAGTTGTTACCAGATTAAGCTAGCAGATAAAATTTGAAGTGTTTGGTAAAATTAGAGGCAGAACTAACTGATAAATATAAAATGACTTAAAAATATATTTTTTTATTTAAATTTTAAAATATATTGAATTAAGATAATGAAGGTAAAAAATGAGAGAAAATATGATACGCTATTTGTAATAGCATCTCAAAAATACTATACGCTCGTGAGAGAAAACCATAACCAAACAACTCTATTTTGATGATACGAGTTTGTATGCTATAAGCTAACTGTTTGACCTTGCCAAAAAGCCTTAAAGGGAAGCCAAATTATCATGAAAAAGTTCTCAATATGCACCTTTTCCCTAGGCTATTGTTAAATGCTCTTAAAAGCCAAGGGTTAGAGCTTTGAAATTCTGACATCCAGCACTTTTGGAACCTGCAGAAATAAAAAAAATAAAAAATAAAAGTACTTAAAAATATATTATATTTACAAGATATGAGTTTCATGCAAAACCATACAATAAGAAAAGAGAATGTATACTTTTCATTTAATGTCTCTGTTTGATCCCACTTGTCTAGCTTCCAAACATCCTTTTCTGTAATGGGTTTTCTGTAACCTTGTTTCATGAGTGGAGTTATCCATCCAAAACTTAGTCCTTCATATAATACATAAATAAAACATTAAACTCCTTCTAGTCTGAAATATAAGCAAAGAAATACATATATTTGATGGTCTCAAACATTTTTTGGATTACTCACTAGATAATAAATTGGCGCGCATCTCTGGGAAAACTTGATCATCTCCACAAAGTGGTTCATATTCACCATTTTCAGGTATTTCAGCTTGGATTGTTGTATGATGAGAATATTGAACCAAATTAGGAATGTAAACTAGAAGTAAGGTACCAAACAACACCTACATGATCAGATAAAGTAGCCACAATAAGTTCATTATGATGCATCTGAGTGACTCAGTGACAAAACATCATTCAAATACCATATCTACAAAGAATTTGAACCACAAATTGTGTATATAATATATAATTACAAAATTCATCCAAATCAAAGATGAATTAAGTCAACTTTTTTAAAGGGCTCTAAGGCCAACACAAGTGTCAGACACAGATGAATTAAGACATTCATGCTGGTGTCTGACATTGACACGTGTCGGACACAACACAGGTGTTCAATCTGAAGTGTTGATGCTACATAGGATACTGGTAGCCAACTTTAATATAATAAAAATGTACAAAGCACTGCATTCCTATAAATGAAAACAAAATACAATTATAATGAAGATTATACTAAACTTCGCTAAAAGAGGTGAAAATCAGAAATGTACCTGGAAGATAACAGTGCTAATATACAGAAATAGGGCAGATCTGCAAAGTGCAAAAATGAAAACAAAGCATGAGTGTCGTGCTACCCAAACCATAAAAAATGAAGCATAATTTTCCTAGTCTTCTTTTCCATTTTATAGAAGACTCCAAAATTCACTTCCACTTATCTGTATTTTTTTAGCCATAACATGTTAAATGTCATAAGTTTTTACACAAACAACTGATATGTTTTCTCATATTTTAAAGAAAGTTAAATAATTTGAATTCATTTCACTTTTCATGCACATATGTGAAATTTGAAAATGTAATGTGTTGAAAAGTTAAAAGCCAACCTGTTAGAGTAATCTTTGACTGACAGAAGAAGGTCAAGCATTACAATATCTCCCACCAAAACATAAATAACTCCAAACCTTACCAACCAACTAAATTGCCTAATATAAACCTTGGTTTCCAAGAGGATGAGAATTATCATTGAGATCCAAGTAAGTGATTCAATGACCAGAGCTGTTATCTTGAAGAACACAGAAACAGAAAGGGGTTTAAATTTCTCATGCCACCCAAATTTAACATATTTCTCTTTTACAGCATTACATTACATTTAACTTTTCAAAAATGATAACAAGTGCTCTAAGGGCACATGTTAAGGAATCAAATGTAAAATAGTATCTTAGAATTTGTGTATTCATCTTCTCAAAACAACACAAAGTTTCTATTGTTTTTTTCCCTTACCATGTGCCTTAGGCACTTGTTAGCAAGACCTTTCACTCTTTGGTATTACTAAATGCAGTGTTGTTAATGTTTTTTCCGCTCTCAAATATAAGCAAAAAAAAAATACTCATATTTTTTGGTCTCAAACACAAGAAAATATAACTTACTTTCACTCTATTTAATGATGTCTATCCCAAAGTACTCTTCAATTAATATATAAGTTTGTATGCAATGACTCTTTTATTCCCATGCAAAAAGTTTCTATGAAGGGCACTTTTGAGAATGCAGTAATATTTTTTATGAAATTAAGAAGATTAATTGCATTTAACTAAATTTCTTAAAAAGAGTAGAGTGAATTATTTTTGCTTATAATCAAGACCAGAGTAGTAGGCACTATAGTGCTATAACGTAGTGGTATTTGAACAAATCGCTATTGTTCAGTGATACACTATTTAGTACAAAATATTTCAAATAGTGGTGCGCTATAGCACTTTTGTGTAGCGGAATTGAACCACTCCACTATTTTCCACAATCCGCAGTTGACAACATAAACCAGATGAACTAAAGCTAACAACATTAGATATGACAGACTCACCTCAAAAGGAGCAAAACCAGTTTCCTCATTCAGGTTGAAGACTGAATTTCCGGTCAGCAATCTCAACACAGGCTGAACAGCACAATAACAAGCCAACATTCCAAGCATATAATTATAGTAATTTGATTTCAAACAAAACCTTTGAGCTTTAACGTTACAACTGATAAGCCATATTCTATATAAGCACAATCCCATAAGAACCAAATTTGAAGTGGAGTTAACAAGAGTGTTGATTGCACAAGGTGTATATGACCCAAAAGTACTTTCTACAATTTTATCCCAAATACTGTTTGGTTCTGGTTTGCAGTACCAAATTAATGGTTCAAAACCCATCTTTTTTTAATATTGTCAGGGAGAGAGAGAGAATTTGTTAGCAGCAGATATTAAACTCTCTTAATACTTTCAACTCATATCACATTTATTACTATGTTTTTTTGCATTTTTTTCTTACATGCAACTACTCGCATGTTGCAGCAGCCTTTACTTTTCAAGATAATAGTCTAAACAAATCAGTCAAAACAATAGTCTTCTTTTTAAATAGTTGTTTTCAAGACTTTTCATCATCAGTCCCTACAAAAATTATTCACAAACAGTTCCTATTTTATTTTTTATACAGTTCCTAAAAACATTCATTTTTTGTAAAAAAAAAATTCACAATAGAAATTAAAAGTAAATAAAAATTATTTAGGAACTAAATTTGAGAGGTCTTAATTTTATTTTATGATGACTAAAAATGTATTTAACTCAAAGATAACATTATGGGAAAAAAGTGAGAAGAGAAAATAATTTTCTGATAGTGAATAACTAGATAATTAAGACTAAATAAATCACTACACAGTAGGAAACATGGTTTTAACTTTTAAGATATTTTTTATTTACATTTTTTTTAATGTTTCTATTGTATATTTGATAATTTTTCAAGATTGGGTGTAGAATTCACACTTATGTTATAATGATATTTTTTCCCTTCTTTCATTTTCCAAATATTGCAATGATTGTACAATACTTCAATTTGGGTCATAAGAAAGTGGGAGAAGAATTTCCATAATGAAAACAATAATAACAAAATAGATATTGTGGACCTTATTTAATCACAAGCATATTCGTATACTTCTTCATCACAACTTTTTGAAAAGTAAGGGTTGTTTAAAAATCAAAGGAATGCAAAGCATTTCTAATGAGAACAAAAACTTGAAGTTAACCATACAAGTAAGAATTCAGAGATTGTTAACTAAATGGAATTACATATATCTTTGTAGCAGTAGCACTTCTTTTCAAAAGCATATCTTGGTATCCGGCACGTGTTGATGTCCGACACTGACACGACACATTTAATTATATTCAATTAATTCAGTTTCTCAAATTATTACCTGTATTAACATGTTAGTGTCGTGTGTATGTCAGTATTGATACTACAATAGTCTACTACGATTCAAATACCCTATAAGTGTTCCATATAACTTCAATAACTAAAACAAAGCTGTAAGGGTTAACATAAAGAATTAAGTATCTTTAACCATTGATACACAGATCAAATATTGAACAATACCATCAAATACCAATGAGAAAAAAAAGTTACAGACCAACCCAATAAGTGGTAAAAGAAAAATAAAACTAAACCAAGGCCCAAAATAATTTTAAGCAACATTCATAATAATTCATTAGTAAAACTATCAAACATCTCAGAGTTAATAGACTTTCCCTTTAAAAATGAGAATGGAGTTCTTCATCAAAATGAAACCTTCCAAGCTGTATAAGAAAATAAAAACATAGTTATTGACTTATTGTATTTAGTCAATTAATTAAGATAGAAAACTAAGAAGCATATGAGCAGATTGCATACAAACTTATAAATTACCCCTAGGCATTTCTCGCATGTAAATGGAAATGTCTCACAAAAATTGAATGGTAAACTACTATTTTAATTTTTGAAAGTGTATGGCGTTTTTACTTTGGTCTTGACTCGACTAAATTAGTCACCCAATCACCAAAACGTCGTCAAAACGTACGTCAGTTTAGTTAAATTGTATTTTTTAATTTGCATTTTTAAAAGATCAGGAATTAAAGTAACAAAAAATTGAACTACTAAAATTTTACTAATAAGAATGAATGAATAATGATTGCAATATTAGATAGAAATGGAAATGAAATGAGTAGAGGGAAAAGAAATCAAAGTAAGTTGAAATTAACACTAACGACATTTTAGGTTAGTGACTCACCACCACTATCAGTAGTAGCACTACATACACTGCCGAATGTCCTTTGAACCGCACGACGCGTTTTAGTGGCTTTGAAGAGCTCGACCTCTGCATGTGGTGGCCTCATTCATGATCTTACTAGTAAAATATGTTTCTAAAAATTCAAATTAGAAATTTTTTTTTTCAAGAATACAAATGTGTTCCGGTAAATATAGAAAAAGGTTTTTCTAAAAAAGTCAACCTGAATTTTGAAAAATTTGTTTTATGTTTTTCGAATTTATTTGTGTTTTTGAAAAATTTGAAAATAAAAATTCTAGAACATAAACTTTATTTTAAAATAGGCTAAATTACATTTGTGGTCCTTTAACTTAATTTCAGGTAACGTTTTAGTCCTTTATCTTCTTTTTTTCCCGACTTGGTCCTTTATTTTAATTTTAAGTGACAATTTGATATTTTATGTTTTAAAATTTCAACAGTGATATCCTTTTTTATACAAAAATTAAAAAAAAAATTCAATCAAAACTCATAAAATTAATTATATTCTTCAATATAATACAAATTTCATCAAATTTGTAAACTACATGTTTTTGATGACAACAAGACCACCAACTATGGACAATGCAGCAAGATCAAAAAGAAGATCAAACCATCTTGAATAAGCTTCAAAAGCCAAATAATAAATGATTAAATGTAAAGGTATATGATACAAATCAATAGTTCAAATACATGAGAACAATTCATATTTACATATGCATTTAACATGTTTTCGAAAAGCAAAAACAACATTAACAAATCATTTAAAATCATATTTTTGACAATTTGCATAAGTGTATTCGAATACACCATGTTGTATTCGAATACAACTTAAGTCAGAGGCAAAACGTTAAATGGTGTATTCGACTACACCCATCTGTAGTCGAATACAAGCTAAGTCAGTGGCCAAGTGTATTCGACTACACTCATATGTAGTCGAATACAAGTTAAGTCAGAGGCTAAAATACACTAATCTGTATTCGACTACACTGATGTGTATTCGAATACAAGATGTAAAATTTGAATTTTTTGAACGTTACAAAGACGTGTATTCGAATAAACATATACTGTATTCGAATACACCTGGAAACATTACAATTTTTCAGATCTGGAATGCCTCTAGAACATTGTAATTTTTCATCAAACCTCTTGGATCAATGGCCACGAATCTGAAAGGATGTTTTATGAAGTATAAATACCCCATAACTTCATATCAAAAATCAACAATCCTTGATTAAATTCATTAAACAACTTTGAACAAAATTCTGATTTTTCTAAGTACTTGCATTAGATTTTCATATCATTCTAAAAGTTCTCAAGTACTTGAATTGCTATTGAGTTGTTTATCAATATACCACATCTTAGACTCATTCAAACCTTATTGTATCATTTGTACAAGTAAGATAGTGGTGTGCTATCTTAGAAGTATTGTTAGAAGTATTGTAGCAAGAATCTCAGGGTGGGAGTTGTACATTTTCTGACAAGTATTGGATTAATCTCTTGTGGTGTACAAGAGGACTGGACGTACCCTTGGTTATAAGGGGAACCAGGATAAATCTTAACGTGTTCATTTACTTACTGCACATTTTATTAAGCATTGTTCTTAAACTCAGAAAATTCAATTACCATATCACTAAAAACAAGAAAATTTACTAACACCTAATTCACCCCCCCCCCTCTCTCAGGCGTACTTCTATACTTACAATTGGTATCAGAGCAGGTTAAGGTAACTTATTCCTCGATCAATTACTCATGGCTTTCGCACAACCTGTTTTTAGAGACGGTGGTAGCACTACCAAGCCACCATGTTTTGTTGGAGAGCACTACGATTTTTGGAAAATCCGTATGCAAGCGTATCTCGAAGCACAAGGAGACGACATATGGGATGCAGTTGAAAATGGTCCTCACATTCCAAAAACTGTCATCAATAACAAAGAAGAAATAAAGATAAAAAGTTCTTGGACTGATGAGGATAAAAGAAAAGTGCTTTTCGATAAAAAGGCTAAGAATATATTACAATCTGCACTAGGAATGGATGAGTTTTTCCGCATATCACACTGTAAAACAGCAAAAGAAATATGGGATATGCTGGAAATAACTCATGAAGGCACCATTGAGGTAAAAAGATCTAAACTCAACACACTATCACAAGAATATGAGTTGTTTCGAATGCAGCCCAGAGAGTCTATTCTAGACTTGCAGAAAAGGTTCTCCCACTTAACAAATCACTTGACAACACTTGGAAAAATCTTCACCAATGATGAACTAAATCTAAAAGTACTAAGGTCATTGACAAGGGCCTGGCAACCAAAACTTACAGCAATATCCGAAAAGAAAAGCCTATCCAAAATGTCTCTTTCTGCACTATTTGGAAAACTTCAAGAGCACGAAATCGAACTTGGAAGGCTAGAACAAAATGAAAGTCAAGAAAAGAAGACAAAAAATATTGCTTTAAAGACCGAATCAAAAGAACAAATCAAAGACAATGATTCAGATGAAGATGAAAATATTATCCTTCTTGTTAAGAAATTTGGTAAGTTTCTTAAGAATGATAGAACATTCAAAAGGAAAACTTCAAGAAGAAAGATAATTCTACATCAAATCAAAAACTTTACTTGCTTTGAATATGGAAAACAAGGACATATTAAAGCAGATTGTCCAAACCTTGCTAAAAAGAATGTCAACAAAAAGAAAGATTTCAAGAAGGCATACATAGCTTGGGAAGACAATGAGGTAAGTTCATCTTCAGAAACAGAAAGTGAAGAATACGCCAATGTTGCATTAATGGCTTCGCATCAATCAGATGATGAAGAAGAGGTTAGTAATTTAGACTCTCCTCATTATAATAAAACTAATAATGAATTAATTATAGAATACAATGATGCTCAAAACGCAATAAAGGAATTACTTATTGAATGTAAAAAACTGTGGAAACTAGTATCAACACAAAAGAAACAAATCTCAAGTTTACAAGAAAAAGTTGATATTATGGAAAAAAATTCCGAAGAACTAAAACAGAATTTTGCATGCAATAAATGTGATTCCCTTTCTTTCAAATTTGTTCAATTAAATAGGGTGATTGAACGGTACGAAAAAGGACAATTAGGATTGGAAAATGTTTTAAATATGCAAAGATACTCAAATGACAAAAGTGGTCTTGGATATTCAAAATTTGATAAACCAAATTTGAACAAAACTATTTTTGTTAAAGCAAGTAGTCAATCTAATCAAGAAAGTATTATAGTTATGAAAAAGGATGATCTTTATAATAAGAAAATTATTCAAAATAAATCTCATACATATGCTACTAACAGTAGATTTAATCCTACTTGCTCTTATTGTGGTCTTCATGGTCATACACCTAATACATGTCATATTAGAAACATTAGTGTTCCAAAAGGTCATTACATATGGGTAAAGAAAATTACTAACCATCAAGGACCCAAAGCACATTGGGTACCTAATAAAGTTTGATTTCAATTTTGTAGGTATGCAAACAAGAGACTTCAAACATGTGGTACTTAGATAGTGGCTGCTCCAAACACATGACGGGTGATATAACAAAATTTTCAGCTTTAACACTTGAGTCAAAGGGACATGTAGTATATGGAGACAACAACAAAGGAAAAATTTTAGGCATTGGAAAAGTCGGTACAACACCATCCCCCTCGATTGAAGATGTCTTATATGTTGAAGGTCTAAAACATAATCTCATAAGCATCAGCCAGCTTTGTGACAAAGGATACAAGATAATGTTTAATAAAGATGAGCGCATCATCCAAAATGAAGCTACAAATGAAACTCAGTTTGTTGGTAAGCGTTTCAAAAACATTTTCATACTTAATTTTGAAGATTTATCCTTAAAAATGAAATGTCTTTTGGTAAGCGACAATAATGATGCTTGGCTATGGCATAAGAGATTTGCTCATATTCACATGGATCATTTAAACAAATTGGTCAAGCATGATCTTGTTGTAGGATTACCAAAAATAAAATTTATAAAGGATAAATTATGTGACGCTTGTCAAAAAAGGCAAACAAACAAAAAGTTCTTTCAAACCTAAAAATGTCATCTCAACTTCTAGACCACTACAATTGATACATATGGACTTGTTTGGTCCATCAAGAACCAAAAGTCTTGGTGGAAACTCATATGGACTAGTTATTGTTGATGATTACTCAAGGTTCACTTGGACCTTATTCTTGGCAAATAAAAATGAAGCTTTTAAGGCATTTTAAAAACTATGCCAAGCTAGTCCAAAACGAACAATCTGCCAAAATTGTATCAATTAGAAGTGATCATGGAAGGGAATTTCAAAATACTTCATTTGAAGAATTTTGTGAAGAAAATGGCATTTTTCACAATTTTCTGCACCAAGAACACCACAACAAAATGGGGTCGTTGAGAGAAAGAATATATCCTTGATAGAGCTTGCTAGAACTATGCTAAGCGACTCAAATCTACCAAAATACTTTTGGGCAGATGTTGTAAACACAACATGCTATGTTTCCAACCGGGTAATTATTAGGTCAATTCTTAAGAAAACTCCATATGAACTTTACAAAGGTAGAAAACCCAATATCTCTCACTTCCACATTTTTGGATGTAAGTGTTTTGTGTTAAATAATATTAAAGACAATCTTGGAAAATTTGATGAAAAAGCTGATGAAGGTATATTTCTCGGTTACTCTTTATCTAGTAAAGCATTTAGAATTTTTAATAAAAGAACTCTATTAGTTGAAGAATCAATGCATGTAACTTTTGATGAAACTAACCCCATAAAAGAGGAAAATATTATTTCTTGTGATGATGATGTTTTTGAAAGCAATGATCGAAGCAAAGAACTTCAAGCTAATCAACCACAACAAGAAAGTGGAGTCAATATTGAAAGGCAAAGTGATGATCTCCCTAAAGAATGGAGAACCCATAGATATCACCCTATTGACAACATCATAGGTGATATAAATAAAGGAGTCACAACAAGATTAAAATTTCAAGATGCTTGCTTAAACATGGCGTTTGTTTCTCAAATCGAACCCTCCAAAATTGGTGAAGCACTTAAAGATGATCAATGGATACTTGCCATGCAAGAAGAACTCAATCAATTCGAAAGAAGCCAAGTTTGGGAACTTGTTCCTAATCCTGGAAATAAACACATCATTGGTACAAAATGGGTGTTTAAAATAAACTAGATGAGAATGGCATAGTTGTTCGCAACAAAGCTAGATTGGTCGCTCAAGGATACAATCAAGAGGAAGGGATAGACTTTGACGAAACATTTGCTCCGGTAGCAAGATTAGAGGCAATACGTCTACTATTAGCATATGCTTGCTCCATGAATTTTGAGCTATATCAAATGGACGTGAAGAGTGCCTTTCTCAATGGGTACATAAATGAAGAAGTTTATGTCAAGCAGCCCCCTGGATTTGAAGATTCCAAAAATCCCTCACACGTTTACAAATTGAAAAAGCCTCTTTATGGTCTAAAACAAGCTCCAAGAGCTTGGTATGACAGATTAAGCACCTTTTTATGTGAACGAGGATTTGACAAAGGAGAGGTTGATAAAACGTTATTTGTCAAAAGAGAAAAAGGTCACACATTATTGGTTCAAATTTACGTTGATGATATAATATTTGGATCAACCAACAGGGACATATGTGAAGAATTCTCTTCAATAATGCAAGGAGAATTCGAAATGTCCATGATGGGAAAATTAAACTATTTTCTTAGACTTCATATCAAGCAACTTGAGCACGACATCTTCATCAATCAAGCAAAATATTGTAAAGAATTACTAAAGAAATTTGAAATGGAAAATTGCAAAGAAAGTACAACTCCAATGGGATCCGGAACATATGTTGATAAAGATGCTTCAGGAATTTCTATCGACGTATCCAAATATCGAGGTATGATTGGATCATTATTATATCTAATGGCCAGCCGGCCAGATATCATGTTTAGTGTTTGTCTGTGTGCAAGATTTCAGGCAGATCCAAAAGAATCACATCTAGTAGCTGTTAAAAGAATTATGAAGTATCTGAAAGGAACAACAAATGTAGGCCAATGGTATCCCAAGGGTAGCATATGTAGCCTAGTTGGATACTCTGATTCGGATTATGCGGGATGCAAAACAGACAGTAAAAGCACCATCGGCACGTGTCATGTCTTAGGAAATGCACTTGTTTCATGGTCTTGTAAAAAGCAAGCTTGTGTTGCACTTAGTACTGCTGAAGCTGAATACCTTGCAGCAGGAAGCTGTTGTACCCAGATTCTCTGGCTCAAACAACAATTACATGACTATGGAGTTGATCTCGGATGCATTCCCTTAAGATGTGATAACACAAGTGCAATAAACATCTCAAAGAATCCAATCATGCACTCCAGAACTAAACACATCGATATCTGACATCACTTTCTACGGGATCATGTACTTAAAGATAATGTTGAGGTAACATTTGTTGATACACACAATCAATTGGTCGATATATTTACAAAACCGTTACCTAAAGACTCATTTTATAAAATCCGAAGAGAACTTGGTATTTTGAGTGAAAATGATCTTTAACCATTGCATGATATACATAGTTTGCCATATCTCTTATGTCTTGTTGATTATTGCTTGTTGATATATGAATTTGTGTATTACATGATGCAATTTTCATAAAAAACTGAGTTTTTAAGCAAAACTGTGTTTATGTAGTCGAATACAAAGGTCTGTATTCAAATACAAACTTTCCCAGATTTCCTGTATTCGAATACAAAGGATGTGTAGTCGAATACACGTTCCTAGAAAAATGTGTATTCGAATACAAGAAGGTGTAGTCGAATACACCTTCGCGTTTTTGCGCAGGTATAAAAGCTGCTTCACATATTTAGGGTTATTTTTCTTTGGTATTCGAATACAGCCCTAGTTTCTCCTCTCTTCTCTCCAAAACTCATCCCTCCTCCTTCCATTCACTTACCCATTCACCCAACCTAACAACATCCATTTCTCTTTACTTCCTTCTTGTCATTCCTCTTCAAATCTCTCACAACTCTCACATTTTCTCTAAAACCCATTTTCCCCAAAAACTACCATTTCTCACCATGGATGCCCGCAAACGAGGACCACGCACCAAACATGCAGCAGTAGGTCCCTCACGCAAACGAACAAGAAATCCTAACATCACAGATTTATCCCGGCTTCTACACACATCGGAGGAAATTGATCGTTTTCGCACATTCTACTCGGACAAGCGACTTATTATCCCAAAGTATGGTACTCTAGACTCTTTCTCTGACTTTAAATTGCATGTGTTGCTCAAAGCACAACATGTTGAAGAGTTTATAGGCTACAAAGGTCCAGTTTATCCAGATTTGGTTAGGGTTTTTTATTGCAATCTCATGCAAGAAGGAAAACTGTTAGTCGCTCGGGTTAAGGGTAAAATCATCCGTTTAAATACCAAAACCATTGGAGAAATTCTGAATATCCCTCTTAATGGTGAAAATTTTTGTCCAAACCAATTATGTGAATGGGGTGACATTTCTAAGTATGATGCGTATGTCTCCCTCTGTCGATTTGACCGACGCACCATGGAACAAAAGAGGGCTCAGGCAGGTTCCAAATATGCCCAGCAACAGTATGGTGTGGGAAATCTTACTGTTGATTATCGGCTTCTACACTATTTCCTTAGCTACATTCTGGTTCCAAAGGCTGGAAATTACTCCCAAATTTCGGAGTTTGAATTGCAAATTATGAATTTCATGTTTGAAGGTCGTCAACTTAATTGGGCATTTTTTTGTGAAATCTATTATGTTTGGCTCTCGCGAGGCAATTGGCTTACCATATGCAAAGGAAGTTTCACGAATTTTGGAACACTTTGGAGTGGACTTCTCTGATGAAGTTATGTTTACACCCACCAAAGAAAATATGCTGGATTTAGGTGTCTTGCCTAGCATGCGGATAATATGGAATGATGAGCTTGAAGCATTTGTGCATAAAGGTGATCATGGTCCACCATCTGAAGATGCACCGGAGGACAATGCTGGACCCTCCAACACTGCTGCTCAAGGAGATGAAGATGGCGAGGACACTGCATCTGATGATGATTATATCTCCAATCAAATGATCATGACTCGCATTGATTCTTTCCAAACCTTCTTCCAAACTCAATTCGACAAGTTGACCACCTCTATCGACACTCGCTTCACCAATATTGAAACTACTATTGCTCGCAATCATGACGCACTATCTCAAGACATTAGTAATTTATCAGACAAACTTGATCATTTCCACATTCCGACAGATTTTGATTAAGTTCTTTAGTTTTGTACTAAGTTAACTTTTCGCATTCTATATTACTGTGATATTTGCTTTATGAACTCCTTTGTCGTTTTAATTATGGTGTATTTTGTATTACTCATTTCGGGACATGTTATGTATTCACTTCAATGATATTCTGACTTAATTTCCATTTATGCTATTCTTGTTCCTTTATATGCCTTTTGTGTATGATTATGCTCGAAACGTGTATGTCTCTTTTTCTTTTCTATTCTTCTTCTTTTTGATCATGTCAAAAGGGGGAGAAAATTTGGTGTTGTTTGTTGCATTTCAAACCTTGTAGGCACTCAAAAACAATTTTCAAATCATCACATACAACGGGGGAGTATGCACCTATTACGGGGAGCAAAGATTTCAACAATACACTCTTCTTCACAACAACATTTTGTCATAATCAAAAAGGG
>PGTU02000006.1:5187073-5330595 GCA_002896215.2 Cicer echinospermum
TGAATATGAGAGTATGTTTGTGTTGTTTTCCGTGGAATTTGAAAACCATAGAGTTAAACGAGTATTAAAAATGGGAATCTTTTAATACCTCGGTTTACTTAATGTGCATTGAGGAAAAGGTTAAGTTAACTGGGCGTTGAGAATGGTGAATCTCTTAATGTCTCGGTTGCTTAACATATCGTTTTTGAAAATCGTCCCGGTAAATGAGTATTAAGAAATGGGGAATCTCTTAATGACTCGTTTACTGAATGTTTTGTGTGAAAATCGTTTAAGTCAAAAGTATATTAGAATGGGGAATCTCTTAATATGTCTGTTTGCTTAACATTTTGTTTTAATCAGTATTAAATCTTAAGATAAATCGATCGTTAAGAACGGGGAATCTCTTAATGATTATTTATTTAATGTTGTTTTGAAAGTCGTTAAGTTAAATGGGTATTAAAAATGGGGAATCTTTTAATATCTGCATTTGCTTAACGTCTGTTGTGGATGGAGTCTGTGTATGCTCATGCATTTCATTCTGGTAAATTGTGTTGACCCGTGATAGGTGACACCTTGGTGAAACTGTACTGACCCGTGATAGGTGGTACGTTTACGATTTACGTTTTGGTAAATTGTGTTGACCCGTGATAGTGGACACCTTGGTAAACTGTACTGACCCGTGATAGGTGGTACGTTTATGATTTACGTTTTTTGGTGAATTGTGCTGACCCGTGATAGGGGCACTAGGTAAACAGTACTGGTCTGTGATAGGCGGTACGTTACGATTCACGCTTTTTCTTTTAGTAATCGTGTTGACCCGTGATAGTGACACCTCGGTAAACTGTACTGACCCGTGATAGGTGGTACGTTTATGATTTTACGCATTTTAGTAAATCGTGCTGACCCGTGATAGGTGGCACCTCGGTAATTGGTACTTTGGCCTGCGATAGGCGGTACAATTATGATTTACGGCCCTTCGAGGAGGGTTTTGGTTTGGAATTCCGAGTCCATGCATTTTGGCATATACGCATTGCATTAGGGTGCTTGGCACACGAGTCGTGTTTGAATCAAGTTTATGATTGAGTGGTTTGAATAGGAATTGTCGTGGGTAATTGTGTTGGAATTGCTAAGTGCTATGTATTGATTATCGTGTGTAAGTGCGACTGATTGCAAAACCATTTCGAAACTTATGTAGTCGTGGTGATTGTGTTATAATTGCCAAGTGTGGATGTTTTGATTTTGTTGTGTAAGTGTGATGGATTGTAAAAACATTTCGAAACCCAATTTTGTCCTGGTGATTGTGTGGGAATTGCTAAGTGTGATTTGTTCGAAATTTGTGTGTAAGTGTTGATTGGTTTTGAAACCCTTTAAAAGCTGATTTTGTGCTGAATTTGCTATTTTCCTGTTGCTGTCTGATGTGTATTCGAATACAGAAAGCTGTATTCGAATACAGACATGCTGTTTTTTGCCACTGACTTACTGTGTAGTCGAATAAAGACTGCTGTATTCGAATACATTTGCTACTGACTTGTTGTGTAGTCGAATACAGACTGTTGTATTCGAATACCAACAATGTTGTTTTTTAAAAACTTCATTTCTCAACCTTGTTTATGCATGTTTGGCATATGGAAACCCTTTTAAGGTGCATGCTTAGTTTGAAAGGTTATTTTGAGCATTTAAAATCTTAATTGCTATGTGTTAACTGTTATTTTTTTGTGGTGACCCTTTACAATTATTGTGGAAATCTGGGCTTTGCCCTCAGATGAGAGTCAGGACGGTCCTACGGTTGTACCCTACGGACGGGAATGGAGATGGGAACGCTTGACTGCAGCTACGTTAGGAGGATCTCACGGGGCGCGTGGAGATCACTCAGGGTGTTTTAGTTGTTTGTAAAATGATCAGACTAGGTTGTCACAGAGGGAACGGATGTCTTTCTTTGGGGTTGCGTTTATTTTAAACCGGAAGACTGTACTGTTACTATTATTGTCAGTACGACACCTTAGTTGAATGGGTTCCTTGTATCTTCTGGTTGTTGTTTTAAATACTTTGGATGTAGTATATTGAGAAACTTTTTTCCGCTGCTTGTAAATTTTAATGACTCAATTATTTATCCAAAGGCATTTCCTGATTTAATTCTCTGTTTTATTTTAATTCCTTTTTGAAAAAAAAAAATACACCTTCGCTTGAAAAACGGGGTGTACACATCTATTGAATGCACCTTTTCTGCGGTTTTTTGGAAAAAGCGCGCTGTAATAGGTGCATAATAATGCATCTATTGAATGTACCTTTACATCGCTTTTAGACAAAAGCGTTGTAATAGGTGCATAATAATGCATCTATTGAACGCACCTTTACAGCGTTTTTTTTCAGAAAAGCGCTGTAATAGGTGCATAATAATGCATCTATTGGATGCACCTTTTACAACGTTTTTTTTCCAAAAAGCACTGTAAAACGAGTATTAACAAGCGCGCAATATATCTACTTATTTATAGCGTTTTTTATTTTAAAAAGCGTTGTTGTATCATTTGTTGGTATCTTGACTCGAAATAACAGAAAATATATCAGTTTACGTTACAAAATTAATCAGCACAACAAGTGCACAGCGGAATTTAAATTTGAGGCATACAAAGTTAGCAATATAGAAAATTAAAGAGAGAGAGTTAGAGAAGAAAAACACAGAGATTATCCTGGTTCGGTTGTCCTCAACAACCTACGTCCAGTCCTGAAAATCCAATCGGATTTCAGATTTTCTTCTCCTTCAATAGAAAGAATCAATTACAAGATTGTCCAGTTTCTCTCCTGAAACCTATCTATCTTAATGATCTCTTCCCTATTGAATACCCTCTGATCCTTGTAGATACTCGTCAACCTATCACAGAATCACAGTGCGAACTCTTTCTTGTTGAGCACTCTCACCCAAGAAAGTAGCCACCAGTTTCTAGCTGGCTTTCTATCAACCCCTTTGATCCTTGTAGACAATCGTCAGCCTAACACAAAATCAAAGTACAGCTCTTTCTTGTTGAGACCTCTCACCCAAGAAAGTAGCCACCAGTTTCTAGCTGGATTTTCAACGTTCGTTTTGGTTCAAAGATTTATTACAGAATGAATAAAAGATGTAAAACAAAAGGGTCTTCAATCTTTATGAATGTTGCTCTTCACAAATCTGGATATTCATGGATTGTTCTTGAGCACATTATCATTTCTCTTAGATTGTCAACAAACTGTATTGAGATCTGTAATCACAATTATGAAGTTGTTAGTTTGTTGTTATGAACCGTTTTGAGAGCATATGAGAAATTATGAAAGTTATGAAATGTTATGAAAAAGTTATGTCAAGTTATGAGAATAAAGATTGAAAGACATCTTATATAGTTTCTGAAAAACCAACTACGAAATCGATTTCCCAATCGATTTTGTAAAGTTATAAAAATGAGCTAAATCGATTTGCCAATCGATTATCGCGATCTTGGTTTTCTTTAATCTTGAAACTATACAAGCTAATCGATTTACCAATCGATTCTTTAAAACCACTTTTCAGTAAAACATGTCCAGACCTGCATAAATCGATTTCCTAATCGATTGCTGGGAACTTCTTTAATAAAAGTAACTTCAATCGATTACTCAATCGATTTGTCAAATCTCAGAGTTCACTGTGTTTTCAAAAAGTTTAATTCAATCGATTTGCCAATCGATTGGTTTCAAAACAGTGGCTCAGGTTTTTGATGTCAATCGATTCGTCAATCGATTGGATTCAAAACAGTGACTCAGTTATTTGATGTTAATCGACTTGTCAATCGCTTTGGTGCATGTTCCTGAAAAGGTTTTACCTGGTGTTTAGTTCAATCGATTTCCCAATCGATTGCAACCAAACTTTGTCAAAAGAAAGTGTTAACAATAGATTGTCCAATCGATTGTATTTGTCACAGGTGAGGTTATTTTTCAAATGATACTTTGTCAATCGATTTGCCAATCGATTTCCTCAGCACTGGAGTGCTACTGTGACTCATTCAATCGATTTACCAATCGATGTGTTACCATCAGGTTTGATTTGTGAAATGTTCAATCGATTTACCAATCGATTTCCTCCAAATCAGAGGCTACTGACTTGTGCATTTTTCATTTTTAATTGAGCTAATCGATTGCCTAATCGATTGTACATTTCCAAACACTTAAGATTTCTTACACCCTTGTTATGCAATCGATTTACCAATCGATTTACATAGTCAGAATTCAACTTTTGTTGATTTCTTGTGTTCCAAGCAATTTGATACAAGTGTGTGTGATGTGTGTGATTGAATTGGTGTTCCTGAAATTTTGCTCAATTGAAATATTAGATTTATCATATTAAGTATGAATATTGTTGAATTGTGAATTATGTCAAAATTAGGAATCAAAGGATCAAAATCCAACAATCTCCCCCTTTTTGGCATAATTGACAATTCATACAATTGTAACTTGAGCATATCAAACCATTTCAAAATCATACCAAAAGAAATCAATTTATAGCATTAAATATGTACCAAATCAGAGCATCAGAGCATGTGTCAAAACAACATGAGTATTATTACATTATTAAGTAACAGAGCAAAAAAAACATAATCAGATCATCAGATTCTCCCCCTTAATAATGCAACAACATCAGATGCTCCCCCTTAAATAATACAACAACAAGCATATTATCAAGTTATCAAGTTATAATTTTTCTCCCCCTTTGTCAATTAAGGCAAAAAGGCAGAAAACAATTCCTCCCCCTATGTTAAAGAACATAAGCATAGGAATTGAAATCATATAACTTGTATATCAGATTAAAAAAAATTCAGAGCAATTACTGAGCATAACATGATTAAGATAACTGAATGTAAACAACATGTGCAGTGCATCAGATCAAACAAACAGATATGCAACAGATGTAGTATGGCAATGTTTATATGACAACAATTAATAAATTTGCTCATACATATATATATTATTAATAAAACATAAAACAGCAAAGCAGCAAAAAAAAAAAATAAGACATCACAAATAAGAAACTTGACCATCTAATCTCCTAAAGTGGGCTGGTTCTCACTATCATCCAGGGGAGAGGTAGAGACCGCTGTATTATCCTCAGCAGGTGTCTCCTCACCGTGAGTCGCAGACCGATCTAGAGGATCTGGCTGTGGTTCCTCAGTTGCTTGTCGACCAATATGCGCTATGTCTTCAAAAGATAGCTTGAGACCAAGGTGCGCTTGAATTGCAGCAACATCCTGAACAACTGATTTCAGGGATGTTTGGATAGATGTCAAAGTAGCTTCCATCCTTGCATTTGACTCTAATATTTTGGCGTTGTGTTCCATTTGAGCTGCCATAAATTCCATCAGTTTTACAACAAATGCAGGAGTCTCAGCTGCTGATTCAGTGGCCTGTGGAGGAGTTGGTTCAACATTTGGCATTGGTCTAATCCAAACATTATCTACTTTCTTCAGTTTCATCTGATTCACAATCGCTTCGCCGAAGATGAGTGTAGTCTTTGCAGATTCTTCATTCAAAAACGATACCTTGAAGTGCTTGAGAACCTTTGTAACCAACTGCGGATAAGGCAACATGAGTTACTGTGTGAAGCTTCTAACATGTGCCTTAGCACAATCCATGTCCAACTCATCTTAAGTTCCTTGGACAATCCCCATAACAATATAATATCAAGCTTCTGAACAACCGCATGATTTCCTGATCGAGGTACAAGCATTCTTGTTAATGTATACATGAGCATGCGTTGCTGTACCTTCATCTGACCAATTGGCAATGAGATAGTTTCCACAAAACCATCAACCATGATGTCTTTCACTGCCGTGTGCCTGTCCAGCGATGCTTCCCAACCTTCGTCAGCTGCATCCGCATCAGAACTGCCGTCTATTGATTGTCCATGAAATGGCAATCCTGTCAACTCAGCAAAGTCTTCAAAAGACATTGATAACTTTTTACCTTTAACCTGAGTTTTGAACCCGTCATCAGTGAGCTTGAAATTTGCGTAAAATTCCCGTATCAGTTTCGGATAGCTGTCCAAAGTAGATGAAAGAAAACCTTCAAGACCATGAAATCTCAGATGATCTTGGAATGTGAAGCCTTCTGTATCAAAGAAACCAAAGTCTAGGGTTCTGCCTTCATGAATTTTCCGTTTAAGAAACTCTGCTGGAATGGTAACTTCTACATCCTTATCTTTAGGTGCTGGAGTTTTCTTAACTGAGGGTGAAGTAACCGGTTTCTTTTTCTTCTGAGCAATTTCTTTCATAGCATCAGCCAACAACTTCTCACTTGGTGGTTCCTTCCTTTTCTTGATCTTTTCTGGAATAGGAGCAGGAGCCTTGCCCTTGTCCTTTGCAAGAATTTGTGTGAGTAGGAATAGAAACTCTCTTAGACACAGTAGGTGGCGGTGAAGGAGTTTCACTGGTGGAAGATGATGAAGGTGAAGGAGTATGTGCTTGTGTTTGTTTCACTCGAGCCATTGTTGCAAATAGAAGAGGTGAGTGAAGATAGAGTTCAGATATAATGCAGATATCAATTGCAGAGACAGAGGAAGAAGATGAAGCAGAGAAAGAAATGTAGAAATCTGGGCTTAAACAGTGAAGAAATCGATTTAGACCTGTTCCTTTTTATACTTTTACCCTTATCAATCGATTGCCCAATCGATTTGTTTACCGTTACACCGAATCCTTAATCGATTGTGTAATTATGATGTCCAACGGCTAGTAAAGAAATTCGCAACGGTCATTTTCCTAATCGATTGCCAAATCGATTTTCCGTTTTACTAAATCGATGTCCAAATCGATTGTCCCAAAAATTCAAATACTGAACACTTAATCAATCGATTTCCAAATCGATGCTCGGGATTTTTACAAAATATTTCCAAAAACTCTGAAGTCTGGGCTAACCAAATCGATTTCCAAATCGATTTTATAAACAAACAAAGACCAAACTCGAAATCGATTACTCAATCGATTTAAACAAAAAAACTTCAGATTAACTGCCATTGACTCTTTTCCTTTGTTATCAATGCAACTTGGTTGACCAATCTTCCTTCATTTAATCTTCATTTAATGTTAATGACAAGATTCTCATACTTGTCTCATTTCATGTGTCTTGAGCATCCACTTTCAAATATCAATCTTGCTTGGTGGATGTCAAGTACACCTGCAAAAACATAATTAATTTTGGATCTAGGTACCCAATTCAGATTGGGTCCTGGGGGTCAGTCTTAAACACAGATTCTTTTGCTATCCAAACTTGCTTCCATCCTTGATTGGCTAATTTTTTAAATATGCAATTAGACACAAAATGTCCCTTTCTACAACAGAAATGACATTTGCATCAAAGGATGAATATTTGTTTGGTTTAGTAAAGGTGTCATACATACTCTTAGCAATAGCAGTTTTGTGACCATGTTTGACATTTCTGGTTTGCATATACCCAATACCAGATCTGTTTTTATTTTTTCTTTTGACATGCATATTTGGTGTATATCCTAAACCAGATTTTTCATGAACATGTCTTTGATTGCTAAGTATGACATTTAGCTTATCTTTACTATTTGCAAAATTTAATAAATCAGATTTTAATGATGCAACTGTATTTTCAAGTTCAATGCACTTTGCAGATTTTTCTTGTGAATCCTTTTTCAGTTGTTCACATAAAATTTCAATTTCTTTATGCTCAACATTCATTTGTTCAAGCATTTTCTTTGTGCTTAACAACTGTTTTATGGATTTCACATAGTCATCATGCAGTTCATTGAAAGCTTCTTGTAATTCATCATATGTTGGATTAAATTGCGAACTAACCTCACTGTCAGATTCTGAATTAGTGTGAGCCATGAGACATAAATTCACTTCTTGTTCATTCGAAGAGGCAGAGGACTCATCATTATCGTTGTCACTCCATGCAATATATGCTCTTTTGGCTTTGTGAGCTCTATTCTTGTTCTTCAGTTTGTAGCATTCCGACTTTGTGTGACCAATCTTACCACATTCATAGCAAGTAACTGTCTTGATGTCACTAGTCTTAGAGCTGGATGGTTTTCTGAATTTGCTATCTTTCTTCTTCAGAAACTTCTTAAATTTCTTGACAAGTGATTCGATTTCAGTTCCTTCATTTTCACTGCTGGATCCATCTGAGTAGCTATCGGATTCAGGTTTAGATTGCTTTGCTTGAACCTTCAGAGACAAACCTTTCTTTTTCCTGCTTTCCATTTCTGATTCGTCCAGCCGATGTAATTCCATTTCATGTTCCCTCAATTTACCAAATAAAATTGCTGTCGTCATCTTTGCTAGATCCTTAGACTCAGCTATTGCGGTAATCTTGGGCTGCCATTCTCTGGTTAAGCATCTCATAATCTTTCCGATCTGCTGTTCATTATCCACATATTTTCCTAGTGCATGTAGGTTGTTGACAATGTGTGTGAATCTTGTTTGCAAATCACTGATTGACTCTTCTTTCTTCATGCTAAATAATTCATATTCGTGCATGAGCGTATTCACACGAGCTCTCTTAACATCAGTAGTACCTTCATGCGTTTCTTGGAGGATGTCCCACATCTCTTTTGCTGATTTGCAATTGGATACTCTAAAGAACTCTTCTGCACATAGGGCTGATGTGATTATGTTCTTCGCCTTCGCATTGAAACCAACCTTCTTTTTGTCTTCATCGGACCAGTCGGCTCTAGGCTTTAAGATCATTGAATCATTCGTTCCTGCAATCTTGGGATATATGGACCGTTCTCAACAGCATCAAGGATGTCAATGCCACTTGCTTCCAGGAATATGAGCATTCTTTGCTTCCAGTACATGTAGGCTGTACCGTTGAAAGCTGGTGGTCGTGCTAACGAAGCGCCTTCTCCCAGAACGTCAGTTGAGGCCATCTTCTTATAAGTTTTACCTCTCAAGAAGTTGGCTCTGATACCAATTGTTGGTATCTTGACCTCGAAAATAACAGAAAATATATCAGTTTACGTTACAAAATTAATCAGCAACAAGTGCACAGCGGAATTTAAATTTTGAGGCATACAAAGTTAGCAATATAGAAAATTAAAGAGAGAGAGTTAGAGAAGAAAACACAGAGATTTATCCTGGTTCGGTTGTCCTCAACAACCTACGTCCAGTCCTGAAAATCCAATCGGATTTCAGATTTTCTTCTCCTTCAATAGAAAGAATCAATTACAAGATTGTCCAGTTTCCTCCTTGAAACCTATCTATCTTAATGATCTCTTCCCTATTGAATACCCTCTGATCCTTGTAGATACTCGTCAACCTATCACAGAATCACAGTGCGACTCTTTCTTGTTGAGCACTCTCACCCAAGAAAGTAGCCACCAGTTTCTAGCTGGCTTTCTATCAACCCCTTTGATCCTTGTAGACAATCGTCAGCCTAACACAAAATCAAAGTACAGCTCTTTCTTGTTGAGACCTCTCACCCAAGAAAGTAGCCACCAGTTTCTAGCTGGATTTTCAACGTTCGTTTTGGTTCAAAGATTTATTACAGAATGAATAAAAGATGTAAAACAAAAGGGTCTTCAATCTTTATGAATGTTGCTCTTCACAAATCTGGATATTTATGGATTGTTCTTGAGCACATTATCATTTCTCTTAGATTGTCAACAAACTGTATTGAGATCTGTAATCACAATTATGAAGTTGTTAGTTTGTTGTTATGAACCGTTTTGAGAGCATATGAGAAATTAAGAAAGTTCTGAATTGTTATGAAAAAGTTATGTCAAAATTATTAGAATAAAGATTGAAAGACATCTTATATAGTTTCTGAAAAACCAACTACGAAATCGATTTCCCAATCGATTTTGTAAAGTTATAAAATGAGCTAAATCGATTTGCCAATCGATTATCGCGATCTTGGTTTTCTTTAATCTTGAAACTATACAAGCTAATCGATTTACCAATCGATTCTTTAAAACCACTTTTCAGTAAAACATGTCCAGACCTGCATAAATCGATTTCCTAATCGATTGCTGGGAAACTTCTTTAATAAAAGTAACTTCAATCGATTACTCAATCGATTTGTCAAATCTCAGAGTTCACTGTGTTTTCAAAAAGTTTAATTCAATCGATTTGCCAATCGATTGGTTTCAAAACAGTGGCTCAGGTTTTTGATGTCAATCGATTCGTCAATCGATTGGATTCAAAACAGTGACTCAGTTATTTGATGTTAATCGACTTGTCAATCGCTTTGGTGGCATGTTCCTGAAAAGGTTTTACCTGGTGTTTAGTTCAATCGATTTCCCAATCGATTGCAACCAAACTTTGTCAAAAAGAAAATAACAACAATAGATTGTCCAATCGATTGTATTTGTCACAGGTGAGGTTATTTTTCAAATGATACTTTGTCAATCGATTTGCCAATCGATTTCCTCAGCACTGAGTGCTACTGTGACTCATTCAATCGATTTACCAATCGATGTGTTACCATCAGGTTTGATTTGTGAAATGTTCAATCGATTTACCAATCGATTTCCTCAAATCAGAGGCTACTGACTTGTGCATTTTTCATTTTTAATTGAGCTAATCGATTGCCTAATCGATTGTACATTTCCAAACACTTAGCGTAATGTTTGTAATAAGAATTATGACTACAAATAAGTTTCAAACTTCCTAGTTGATGAATATCTCATTTCTTAAAAACCATTTTCCTCTTCGAATAAAACTTCATTTTTGTGATGAATTAGACATTGCAACTTACCAAAAGTAATCTAGTTTTTTTATAAGTAAAATTTATTCACATGAGTATAAGGGATACTCTAACCCATTGAAATTAATGAATAGAAGAATTAAGAGGACTATTAATCCAATCTAAAAAATGTGAATCCTTTCATGCCCTCATAATAAGTCATTCCCAAAAAAGGACCTTAGCATGATCAACTACATCAACACAAAAATATCTACACGTAGCTCAGTTGTCGAGTTAAAGAACACTAAAGAAATATTAAAAAAGTATTCTTGATATTGATTAATATCTTATATAATGATTATTATGAAGATATTTTCCCATATATTGTAATATAATTAATTAGAAAACATTTCAACAATCTAACAAACTATTTTAATAATCATATCAAAATTTCTTAAATGTGCATTTGAATTATGTTGATTTATAGATTTCTTGTTTACACTCTGGTCCACTTCATTATTATAATGGGGCATGAACAATTGTGCCACTATCGTACAACATGCAATGTCATATCTATATCATGTTTATTTTTAATTGGTCCACCTCATACATCAATAATGGGAGATCGTGACTTTTGTCAATCTCGTACAACGTGACTTAACCTCGACTATAACACTCTTATTTTTAATAGTGAAAGTGCATTTTAAAAATAAATTAACTTGGACATTATATGCTTAAAATTCTTTTATAAAAAAATAAATATTTTTAGAACCAATAATAAAATAATATATTTAATCGTAACAAAATCTTTTAGAGTAAACATCTTTATTCCAAAATAGAATTTACATCAAGTTAGTTCAACAAAAGGGTTTCAACAATGATGATCTAACTACCCTAAGTTGATCGATACCATAATTAATAGAAGGCTCTTGAGAAACATTGACGCACTTTCTAAAACAAGTTTGCGTTTGACTAGAGTCCAGGTCATAGTTTTGCTAAGCCTTTGCATCATCCCAATTCCTACGTAGCTTGTTCCTTAAAGTTTGGGGCGTTTAACCTGGTTCCACAATAAGGTCAAGGGTCACCAATCCAAAAACAACAAATATACAAATATGAAAAAAATAGCATATACAGAATAAACAAATTGTACATGTATCAATTATCGTCAACCAAATACATACATGCATACAATATATTCACAACACATATTTTCAACAAATAACTCAGTCTTTATACAATTATTATATGTCAGTGCATATAACTCTACAATATATAACTCTTCACAAAGGAGTGTGAATCACAAATGTACAATTGTTCACAAACCAGAATGATCCACTAAAGTGTAGTCGCTCATAGACTAGCACAATGATGCCTATCAGAGGCCATCCCTACTCAATAATGCCTATAAAGATAAGGCGAGTCCATTCAGGATAACCACATTCCATGACTCACCACGGTCACAATGTAACTATGGGATGCACATACATATGATTCTCCATATATTCTAATATATTTCAATTCTCCATGCACTACAACATGTGTCAACTTTTCAATACATATTTGTAATGCAATATGTTAGTGGGTTAGCTAACGTAAAATTTATCTTTATATGTTTTATCCATCAACAAAAATAACATGTATGTAATCAAGTGACATAAGTATATATAGGTTATTTCTTGGGTTAGGGTACCTTCTATATATAGGCATCCAAAAGATTGGAGTCCTACATTCTATTGATCTTTTAATTGTAAGTTCTTTTACATGTGAGTATAAACTTTTTTGTTCTCCTTAATAATTTTAATGGAGTAATTTTCCATTAATTGCGTAAACATATGTACAAAACAATGTTATTAAATATATATTACTTTTGGACTCATTATCTTGTGGGCAATAATTAATACTATCTAAAATTCTCCCTTGGTGATTGGTGATTGATGTATCCCCTAATTTATTATTAAATATATATTATTTTTGGAATCATTATCTTGTGGGCAATAATTGATACTACCTAAAATTCTCCCTTGGTGATTGATGTATTCCCTAGTTTAGTGTCTTTAACGTCAAATATATTTATAATTAGTTTAGTGTGTTTAATGTCAAATATATTTATAATTAGTTTATTGTCTTTCAAATCGAAAATATTTATAATTTTATTGATATAGATATTTTGTTATAACTCAATGATAAATTGAGAATGGTTTCTAAAAATGACAATTCCTAATATAAAAGAGATATCTCCAAGATCTTTCACTGCTAAATTTCTATTAGACATATATAGATATGAGTT
This sequence comes from Cicer echinospermum, assembly GCA_002896215.2. NCBI lineage: Eukaryota > Viridiplantae > Streptophyta > Magnoliopsida > Fabales > Fabaceae > Cicer > Cicer echinospermum. The sequence continues at coordinate 5,199,987 of PGTU02000006.1, forward strand.
TCCTGCAACTAGTCTATATCATTGCTCACTAATTAAATAAAATATAATCGATATATTATACTAGAAACATAATATTACTTCCACTAACCTTGCAATACCAATAATTATCCACAAAATTCATCTCAAAACTAAATTAGACAATTACTAGATTTGTGGTATCACTAACAAAACAACTTTTTTAACTCATAGATGGATTTCATTATTGTGTAAACCATTTATTGAATCTATCTACATAGTTTTCCCATATTTCACCATATTGTTTCATTAATATTGATATTAAGAAACACCATAAATACATCTATTTAATATTGTTTTAAAATTATAATGTGAAACGAACTTCATGCTTGTCTAAACAAAGTCTATCAATATTATCAAATATTATGTTTAGAGTCAATCCTTACTAATACCTAATGATCATGTTATTGAAAGTGTTGAATTTGAACTTAATATTTCATTAGTAACAACTTTATGAATTGGTCTAGAACCAATTATTTCTTGCTCAATTTTGTTCTTTGACCACGTATCTTCCTCAAGCCGAATATCTTCAAAGTACTTTAACCCTCAATCTTCATCAAAATTATTCATTCTAAATTGAGGTGCCTTCCAATATCATTCAATATTTGTCGGTTCACATTATATTTTCTTTATTTGCACCAAAATATTTAAAATTGGATTAAACATTGAATCGTGTATACAACAGCTCAAGGTTCAAAGGTCTGGCCGGAGTTGTAACGGGATCCAACCAGTGATAGTTAATATAATTTTTATTTTTTGTAAAATAAAATACAATATATAATATAAGTATACATTTTAAAATATTATATATTTTTATAAAAATATTTTTTTAGATTTAGGTTAATAAATTTATAAGAATTGGTCTTTTTATTTGTTAGAAAAATGAATTAATCTTATATTTAATCTTAAAATTTTAAAAAGTTAAAAAAAAAGTGGCAATTTATCGTAACTTACAAGAATCCAATTAGTAGAAAGCTATAATAAAAAAAATATAGATTCGATTAAAGTTTTTTTTTCTTTCTATTCCGATAAGCATATTTATTTAAAAGATACTAATAAATATAATTTTTGGTTCATAAAATAGACAATGGGTCTTTTACTAATATAAAACTCATTTTTAGACAATGGCCTATTTTTCTTTTTCTTTTTCATTTTCAATGGCCATCCAATGTAAGGCAACATATCTTGCATATTCCCCTTCATGTGTTAACAAGATTAGACAAATTTTGACGCCTTAACAAGATTAAATATTTATATAATATAATGTATTCCTTACATTTTTTGTGCCTAATCTGAATGAAAATATTGGTTCTTCAATGAATAATGTTTTTTCCTTTATTGCTCTAAACGGACATTAATTAAGCCAATAAAATAATGACTTATTTATGCCATCTTTAAATAACACCTCTAGTAGTTTTTGAAAATACCATGTTTTATTAGAAAATTTTACTCCTCACATTTTACTTTTACTCCCACAAATGTAAAAAATGACCTTTTTACCCTCGTATACAACATATATTCCGGAATTTTTTTTCAAAATTTTCGGTAATAAGTTACACTTTGGAAATTTTTGTTCTAAGTTTTCCGGTAAAGAAGTTTTGAAAACTTTTTTCAAGTTTTCCGGTAAAATAGTTACATTTCAGAAAACTTTTGAACAAGTTTTCTGAAAAATAAGTTATTTTTTTAAAAAAATAAAAAATTAAATTTAGTGTATATCGGAAAACTTTTTCACAAGCTTTTTGGTAAAACCTCTTATACTGGAAAACTTTTACAAGTTTTTCCGGAACATGAGAGATTTACCGGAAAACTTGTGATGAACTTTTCTGGTACACACCAAATTTTTTTACAATACTATCGAAAAACTTTTTAAAAAAAAAAATCCGGTAAAAATTTTCTGTACCGAAAATTTTTAAAATTTTTTTTTTCGTAAACCTTAATTTGAGTTGATAAAAAGTTAAAAAAATCAAAAATATATTTTACATTTTTAAAAATTTATAGGATATATGTACAAATGTAAGGGGTAGAAGATAAATTTTTCGTTTTATTATCATATGACCTATGTGATTTAGAACATTCACTTTTCATACCAGATACTCACTTTAAAAATTCTAATTTGTTAGAAAATACGAGCTCCTCCAAAAATTCTAATTTGTAAGAAAATACGAGCTCCTCCATCTATATAGAAGGTCTAGATCCAAGAACATTATTAATGTTCATCTTTTAAACCAATTTTCTTTAGAACTTTTAAGAATTACAAATTTAATTTAATTTAGCATATTCTTAAACAATATTAGCTTAAAGAGAACAAGAGTAGCGTAATATACTCCCCCTAGTACCTATTGCAACATTAACATTAAATCATTAGAAAGTAACATTAATTACTATTAGTATTTTGTTGGTACTTTCACTTTAAAAAGTTGTATATAGATAAATCATAGCCCATTATGTAAACGACTTCATAAGGAGTCATGACATACGTACAAAATTACTAATGATTAAAAAGTCGTGTGATTGATTGACAAATTAAAAACTTGATAATGTATATAAATTAAATTTTTTTGTTAAATGTTACTATTGGTCCATTAAAAAAAATGTATTCTTATTTTTAAGTTTAATTACTGTTTTGACCCCTTATTTTATCTCACTCACGAAACTAATCTCCTTATTTTTAAGTTCCTCAATTTTGGCCTCTATTTTAAATTTTTGAACTTAAAATTAATTTTTTTATAATAAGTTTTTAATTAAAAGAAGTACAATAGGTATTCCAACCCTCACATCAAAGTAACGGTCCAAGTTCAACATCATAGTAGCAAACTCCACCCGCTTTCTATGAAGCGCTGCGGAGACCCTACCAAATTATGTGCTTGAAAACTGACCCAAAAGACACCAAATAGGACATTACAATTACACATTATTACAAACACAATAACACATATTATTAAAGCTGATGAACCATGTCCATGAGAGAGTACTTTTGCACAATACATGACCTTTTCGCAATTCTCCATATCTCCATTAAAGATGATATTGTTTCTCTCATGTCATAAGCTCCACGTAGTTGACTTGCATATACAACATTTGAAAATAAAATGTTATAACTTCTATTTTGATTTGGTTTGACTCCAACCAGCAAGTTTCAAAGTTCGATCAACAAGTTCTCATTATTTAAATTTAACTCTCCATTTTAAATAAATTTCCAACTCCATCTTCTATTCATTTCATTCACCTATTTTGATAATTGGAGAACTTTGTTGTAAAAAATATTAAAAAAAAAAATGAAAATTTATTCTCAATTTAGAGACTAACTCAAAGCTTTGAGAAAAAAGATGGAAAAGAATAATATGTGATATGAAAAACTAACATTTTTGATACCTTGAAGCCAACGTAAATAAATATCATAATTTAAAAATATCATGTGATATTATTTGTTTGAGGAAATCATAATATATATAACAAATTTTGTATGTAGGGATATTTATGTCATTCACATAAATATATATTTCTTCTCACTTTCTCTCATACCAACAAAACAACCAAAAAAATAATCTCACTTTCTATTCACTTTCATGCCTTCAACATTCTTTCCTCTTCATTTTTTTTCATTTCACTTTCTTTTGTCATCCAAATAAAGCATAAGCGAGCGAGCAAAAGTGGACAAAGTTAAAATAGATGGATCAATTTTTTTAATGAGATAAAATAAGAGGATCAAAATTACAATTAAACTTTATTTTTATATAGAATAGATTTCAAAAAATGTATTCTCATATATGCTTTCTATAATAAATTTATATTCTTATTTTTATGTAGGATACATTTCAAAAACACTAATCTCATTTTATTATAATATATTAAAATTGACTCTCAAACCATTCATTTGACATTTAATTACATTTTATGCCACATAACTATATTTGTGCCACTTCACTTATTTACTTAATTATTATAGCTAGAATCTCTTCTCTTTCTATTCTTCATATACTATACAATTTCATTTCATCAACAAATAAAAATTTATAATAGCTCATAATGCAATAAACATTTATCTATTATTTATTTATCATTCATTAAATGTGAATTTATTCTGTAACCATTTCCAATTTAAGTCCAAATATCTTTTTTTTTTGTTGAACCAAGATTTAAGAAAACACGATACCACAACCTTGAGACATGAACCATTGTTTAAACTAACTTTCTCTCCAATTTGATTATAATAAAATTGCTTTTGTGGTGTTTGATGAAATGCAACTGATGCTTATATTTATTTGAGTAACTGACTTTGGTATATTTTCTCCTTTATGACATCTTCTTCTTCTACAGGGGATTGCTAGCCACTGGAAATGGATGTTTCATTTTATGCCTAGTATTTAGTTACTTAATTTTTATGTTATCTTTCATTTACAATATCAATAATAAAAAAAATCTAATTTATTAAAATTTATGTTGATGCCATGATGTTCCATTCAACAAATCATACATTTTGCCTCATTCTAATCACTTCTTATTAAGTCATTTGTTCTTCTTTTTTTAAACCATAAGATCTTGATAGTTCGTAATTTCCATCATTCAAATTAGATATATGATTTATAATGCATTTTTTTTAGCACAATAAATCAATTACACAATGGTTGGAATTAACACAATTCTTGGAAAATTAATGTTCAATAATTAAGGAATAATAATAACAACACATTTGTCTACACAATTTGAAACTTCTAATCCATGTTTTTAACTTTACGTTTTCCAAATAACATTTCAATATTTCCTTTTGCATTATAATTGAATCATGAATAACATTATATTTGTTGTTTTTGCCTCATATAACTCAACAAAAAAGACCCGACACATGAGACATGTGAGGTGGCAATGAACAGATGGAAGCTACAAATTAGGTTTTAACTAAATATTTTAGATTTGCCACAAATTTATAAATTGCTATTCTATTCTTAGAAGTCAAGTTTACGAGGAAATAATTATTTCATCAATCTCATTTTAAATACCTCATTTGTCATTTTTGTTTATCAAATTATTTGTCATTTTATAACACCAATACAACATTAATTACTTTTTTCCACTAACACTCTTATTTATTATATTTCAACTCATCAAGTTTTTTTGCTAATTGCAATTAATAAAAACATTTGAGTAAATGAAATATTTTAACATTAAAATCAAATTGACTAATCATTTTCTAAAGAATTGTACACACCTAAAGAAAATTTTACCCTGTACCCCTCAAATTTTACCTTTACCCCCATAAATATAAGGAAATAACATTTTTGTCATCGTATAAATCTTAATATTTATTAAAAAAATTCAATTTTATCGGAAAACTTTTTTTTAAGTTTTCCGGTAAAGAAGTTATACCCCGGAAAACATTTTTCCAAGTTTTGCGGTAAAGAAGTTACACTCCAGAAACATTTTTCCAAGTTTTCCGGTAGAGAAGTTACATTCCGGAAAAAAGTTTTCCAAGTTTTTTCGAAAAAGAAGTTATTTTAAAAAAAATTAGGTGTGTACTGGAACCTTCCTCGCAAGTTTTCCAGTACAGAAGAGGTTTATCGAAAACTTGGTAGAAGTTTTTCGGTACACACCAATTTTTTTTTTTTTAAAAAAGTAATACTGGAAAACTTTAAATAAGTTTTCCGATAGAAACCTTTTGTACCGGAAAACTTGAAAAAAGTTTTCCGGTAAATCTTAATTTGAATTGATAAAATAGTATAAAAAAATTCAAGGGTTTATTTGGCATTTTAAAAAATTTATGGGGTATAGGTACAAATATGGGGTTATAGGGTAAATTTTTCACACCTAAAATGAGATATTTAAAATGAGATGGAGAAAATACTAATCTTGAAGAGCAATGTTGTTTTTCACACTAGTACAATAAAAACAAAGTTTCTACCGAGTTCCAGAATTATTCTATTCTAAATGTACACATTTTCATAATTGAATTTAATTAATGTCTTTTTTAAGTTGCACATATGTTATACATTTGTTTTAGTTCAAGCTTTTTATTTTAAGATAATCTATTATCGTAGAAAGAAAATAATTATTACTATCAATTCAAATCATTCAACAATTTTTTTAATTTCTTTAGTTGCCTTGTGAATTTTATATATGCTAATGTCACTTTTAATTTTTTTTTCAAATTATTCTTTTGTGACGTGACTAGCACTTTACTGTCCATTTCCTTCTCTATAATTCATACATCTAATTAATTATTATTATTTTTAGATTATATTTACAAATAAAACTGTGTAAAATAAAATTATAAATACAACTATTGTGTTTAATTTGATATCTAAGTCATTGCATTTATGCTACTAAGATACAAAATTTGTTTAATAAGAGTATTACTTCACGAAGCAAAGTGAAAAATAAGACTTATAAATGATTTATAAATATATCATATAATTTCTAATGCTTACTAGTTTTTTGAAAATAAATCTCAAGACACCCGCGCAACACGTGTGTTCAAATCTAGTTCCAAATTAATTCTTGAAGCCGCTGTAATTTTATTCCTAGCTTCATTGTTTCTCTTTTAATTATGTGGAGGAAAAATCATCTAACATATATATGAACACAAGTCATTGTTTTTCTAAAAGTAATTTTATCCCTCATTGTTTTTCTACAAGTCATTTTATCCCTAGCTTTATTGAGATATTAAATGAGATATACACATTTCAAATGAGATATTTAAAATGAGACACATGAAGTACTTATTTTGAATAATGATGATGCTTTTTACACTAATACAATGAAAATAAAGTATCTACTGGGTTATATAATTTTTCTACTATAAATGTACATATTTTCATAATTGAATTTTATTAATGTCTTTTTTAAGCTGCAGTTGTGTCATACATTTGATTTAGTTCAAACATTTTGCTTTAAGATAACATATTATCGTAGAAAGAAAAATAATTACTACTATCAATTCAAATCATTCAACTATTTTGTAATTTCTTTAGTTGCCTTGTGAGTTTTATATATGCTAATGTCACTTTTAATATATTTTCAAGTTATTCTTTTGTGAAGTGACTAGCACTTTACTGTCAATTTTATTCCTTATAATTCATACATCTATTACAAATAAAATTGTGTAAAATTAAATTGTAAATACAACTATTGTGTTTGATTTGATATCTAAATTATTGCATTTATGCTACTAAGATATATGATTTGTTTAATAAGAGTGTTAGTTCACGAAGAAAAATAAAAAGTGAGACTTGTAAATGATTAATTCTAAAGAAGACTTATAAATCATATATATCATATAACTTCTTATGGTTAATAATTTTAAAAAAATAAATCTCAAGACGTTCTAAGGAACAATTAATGCCAATAGCATATATTCATCAAAAACCTGTTGCAATATCATTTAACACTTCAAGATGGAAATACATGGAAATATTGACCTTATCTATAATATATTAAAATAGACTCTCAAGTCAATTGAATGACACGTCATGCCCTTATAAACTTCTACAATTCATCTAACATCTTAAATTTCTCAATTTAACTTTTACATCTCACACATCATATACATTTGTTGAAAATCCACACACAAAAGCTCCTCATGAAAATAAACCTACTATCTTCTCACTATAATCAAGTTTCACTTTTCCTCCATTTCTAACTATATATATCCATACATATTTGTTGGTAGTAAAATATATCCTATCAATTATCTTATCCTAAATATATCAGTTATCATTTGCAAATACGAATCTGATCTCATGAAATCATCTCTACTCATTTCTTAAAAAATTTATGACTCAATTAGTAAAATTCTCTACGCCTATAGAATTAACTATAAATTATCACAACAACTAGACAAAACACCTCTATATGTATGTGTGTGTGTTGTTTTTTGTTTTAAAACATTTTATCGGGTATCAAAGACAATAAAAAATGGAACTGAGGCATCTTAAAACATTTCAAAGACACTAACTCAGTTTGAAAAACTGGATTTATATGCAAAAAATAACTCAGGTATTGAAATTTTTCTTTGATTCTATTAGATTTTCATCACACATATGGTATTCTTTATATTAATTTGTAGCTTTTGTCATTCAAAAAAATTGTAGCTTATGTCGTCAAATAAATACAAAATCTATTTTCTTTTACAAATTTGATACGACTTTCAAATATAATCCCTTTCATGATTAATCGATTTAATATTAGAGGATTCAAATTCATGTAACATCTCACTCAACCATGACAAAATATACAAAAGATTGCAATTTTAATTTTTATAATAGTTGATAAACAATTTTTTTTATAAATAATTGAAATTTACTTTAAACAAGATGTCTCAAGTTCAACAAATAAATATATATCAATACTAAATTTAATTTGAAAATTCGGTTATCCTTAAATTTATTATTTTCTTTTTAATCTTCCTTCACAAATTTATAATGAAATATTCAATATCACTATTAATAGCTAAAACAAATTAGTTGTTATATTCTCTTAAATTTCATGAAGAAAAAAAATCATTTTTTTTCACATTGAGATATTTAAAATTTTAATATTCTCTTAAATTTTGAATTTGACAATTAATTATATTGTTAGTTATACTATGTAAAATACATGTTTTTGATGAAGACAAAGACCAAGGAAAGTGATCAAGTTGCAAGCTCAAAAAGAAGTCAAACATCAAAGATAACTATGGTCAAATATGCTAGAAGTTTTATAATCTAAAGGTACATGATGCAATCTCATATTCGTATATTTCAAATGCACATGAGAACCTTTCATTTTAGCATATGCATCAAAAGGATTTTCAAAAGTAAAAATATATATAAATAATGTTTGAAAATAATATTTTTGGCAAAATACAATGTTGTATTCGAATACAACATGTTGTAGTCGAATACAGACAAGTCAATAGCTAAATCTGAACATCTTCAAACATCTGTATTCGAATACAAGAATGTGTATTCAAATACAAGCTTCAAAATTCAAATAAAACTGAAAGTTAAAAGGATGTGTATTCGACTACACTTAAGCTGTAGTGGAATACACCTAGAAACAATGCAATTTTTCAATTCTGAAATGGTTCTGGATCATTGCATTTCTTCATCAAACCTCTTTGATCAATGGCCACGAATCTGTAGAGATGTTTATGGAGTATAAATACACCATAACTTCAGATCAAACATAACCAATCCTACAACCAATCCTACAATCAAAACCTTGAACAAACTTTGAACAAACTTTCTAAAATGTTTTGATTTATTCAAAGTTTCACTTTTATATTTCAAGTACAGATTTAACATTTTCATATGATTGAGAAAAGTTCTCTAGTGTACTTGAAATTATATTGGATTTTTATCATTTTACATCACCTATTATATCATATTGATCTAAGTCAAAATCAATATTGCTAAACCATTCAAGTGTAAATTGAGGAAAGAGGTGTACTTTCATCAAGTGTTGTAAATTGAGGAAAGTGGTGTTCTTTCTTCAAGTGTTGTAAATTGAGGAAAGTGGTGTTCTTTCTTCAAGTGTTGCTAACTAAGATAGTGGTGTGCTACCTTAAGGTGATTGTTAGGAGTTTGTAATAAAGGTCCTAGGGTGGGACTTGTACTTATTCTAACAATAGTGAAAAATCTCTTGTGGTGTGCAAGAGGATTGGATGTACCCTTGGTCATAAGGGGAACCAGGATAATATCTTTGTGTTCTTTATTTTTCTGTCATTCACCTTTTCCATACACTATCTTAAATCAAAAAAACTAAACACTAAATCTCTAAAAAAAAGAAAATTTCTAAACAGTTAATTCACCCCCACTCTTTGGCGCACTTCTGCTCTTTTAATTGGTATCAGAGCAGGTTCCGGTAATTTGCTCCTCGATCCTTATTAATGGCTTCCGCACAACTAGTTTTTAGAGATGGTGGTAGTAGCAATAAACCACCATGTTTCGTTGGTGAACACTATGACTTTTGGAAGATACGCATGCAAGCATATCTTGAGGCATAAGGAGATGATATATGGGATGCAGTAGAAAATGGTCCCTATGTTCCAAAAACAGTCACTAACAATAAAGAAGAAATAAAGATAAAAGCATCATGGACAGATGATGACAAAAGAAAAGTGTTGTTTGATATAAAGGCCAAAAACATGTTACAATCGACACTTGAAATAGACAAATTTTTCCGTATATCTCATTGCAAAACAGCTAAAGAAATCTGGGATACACTTGAAGTAACACATGAAGGAACTATTGAGGTAAAACGTTCCAAACTCAACACATTATCTCAAGAATATGAATTATTTCGATTGCAGCCCAGAGAATCTATTATGGACTTGCAGAAAAGATTTTCTCATCTGACCAACCACTTGACGACGCTTGGAAAAATCTTCACTAATGATGAATTGAAACTTAAAATTCTGAGATCATTAACAAGGGCATGGCAACCTAAAGTAACATCAATTTCTGAAAAGAAAAGCCTATCAAAGATGTCTCTTTCTACACTTTTCGGAAAACTTCAAGAACATGAAATTGAACTTGAAAGGCTAGAACAGAATGAAATTCATGAAAACAAACCAAAGAGAATTGCCTTAAAAGTGGAGTCAAAAGAGAAAATCGATGATGAGAATTCTGATGAAGATGAGAACATCACCTCCCTTTTAAAGAAATTTGGTAAGTTCCTTCAAAATGAAAAAACTTATAAAATTGGACAGAAAAGAAAAACTTTTAGGGAGAAGGATGTCTCCACTTTGAATCAAAACTTCACTTGTTTTGAGTGTGGCAAACAAGGACACATAAAAGCAAAGTGCCCAAATATTAAGAAAAGTGCTCACAAGAAGAAAGAATCCAAAAAGGCCTATATAGCATGGGAGGACCATGAAGTCAGTTCATCTTCGGAGTCGAAAAGTGACGAATGTGCAAATGTTGCATTGATGGCATCACACCAATCCGACGAAGAAGAAGAGGTTAGTAACAAAGACATTTCTCATAATAATGATACTAACAGTGAATTATTTATTGAATATAATGATGCTCAAAATGCAATTAAAGAATTACTTATGGAATGTAAAAATCTGTTCAAAATAGTGTCAACTCAAAAGAAACAAATTTCATCTCTTAAAGATAAAATTGACACTATGGAAAAAGATTCTGAAAAATTAAAACAGAATTTTACATGCGATAAGTGTGATTCTCTTTCTTGCAAAATTGTCCAATTAAATAAAGTAATTGAAAGATATGAAAATGGACAAGTTGGATTGGAAAATGTCCTTAATATGCAAATATATTATAATAAAAAAAGTGATCATGGTTACTCAAAATTTGAGAAACCAAGTATAAATAAAATCATCTTTGTTAAGGCAAGTGACCAATCCAACAAAGAAAAAGTTATAGTTATGCAAAAAGATCATCATTATTATAAGAAGAATTTTATTCAAAAGAAACCTCATATAAATACATATACAAGTAAATCTACTCCTACATGCTTTTATTGTGGTCAAAATGGCCACACACTAAATGCATGTCATTTTAATAAATTTGGTGTTCCAAATGGGCATTATGTGTGGGTCAAGAAAGGTACTAATACAAGGTATTGATTCTTTGTAAGTCACTTATCTTCAACATCTAAAATCTTCACTTAATATGTTGATAAAATTGATTTTTTAAATGTTTATGTGTTCTATAAATATGAATATGTGTTTTACATGTCGTCTTTTTAGTGAAAATTTCGTTTAAAAAAAAAATTAATATTATAGCCGAATACACATTGTATGTATTCGAATACATGTCTCCATAAATCCTATATTTGAATACAACAAGTGTGTAGTCTAAAACAGATTCGCAAAGTGTTTTTTCCTTCTTTTTGATCATATCAAAAGGGGGAGAAAATTGGTATTTTGTTGTTGTTAAAAACTTTTGTAGGTCTTCAAAATGTTTAAAATATGATGGCATGAACTCAAGCTCAAAGGGGGAGTAAACATGTATTACGGGGGAGAAAGATTAAAACGATCAAACACTTTGAAGTCTCAACAACAACAAGGTTTTGTCATTATCAAAAAGGGGAAGAATGTAAAATACATGTTTTTGATGAAGACAAAGACCAAGGAAAGTGATCAAGTTGCAAGCTCAAAAAGAAGTCAAACATCAAAGACAACTATGATCAAATATGCTAGAAGTTTTATAAAGTAAAGGTACATGATTGCACTCTTGTGGTGTGCAAGAGGACTGGATGTACCCTTGGTCATAAGGGGAACCAGGATAACATCTTTGTGTTCTTTATTTTTCTGTCATTCATCTTTTCCATACACTATCTTAAATCAGAAAAATTAAACACTAAATCTCTAAAAATAAGAAAATTTCTAAACACCTAATTCACCCCCACTCTTAGGCGCACTTCTGTTCTTTCATACTAGACCTTTATATTTTTATTTTATCTTTTTTTATAGTGAAAAATAATTATATATTAATAATGAAAAAATTATATATAAAACATATAAAAATATATCAACACACGTGCAATGCGTGGATCACAATCTAGTTTATACTAATTCTAGAGGTCAATTTACAGTTAAAATAGTAGTAGTAATTACTGACATCAATATAAATATGATCCAATAGAAATAAGATAGTCAAACAAAGTGTGTTAAAATCAATAATGGTGGTGCAATGAAGAAACTAACATGTTTGAGGGGTGGATTCACCTTAAGGGTTCTTCCCTCTTATCCTCTGCAACCAACTAGTTTCTCCTTTGTCGAAAAATCTTGTGCTTGAGGAGGACTCTTACAAATGAAAGAGCCAAAGTATGCCTTAGAAACTTATCATGTATTTTAACATACTTATCATGTATTTTTCTAAGGCATGTTAATATTGATCATGTATTTTAACATACTTATTATGTATTTTAAGATATTCTGATTACAAGTTCACACTGATAATTTTGGTAAACCAGTTGACCACTTGGTCAACGCTTCAAGTCAAACCTCTGACAAAGTCAACACTTTGATAAGAAGTCAAGATTATACTCATCATAGTGGACTTATCCTCTTACTGAAAAGGTGCGTGACATCCTCTAAAAGTTTCATCCTTTGAAATATGTCTTCTTAAATCAAGATACAATTAATTAATTATGAAGATATACATGGATATGTCTTAAAGACAAATTTGTTGTATGTGTTGATTCAAGATCTCTAACGGTAATATTCTCAATGGATACATTTCTCAGTATTTAAAGTAGAAGCCGATCAATAAGAAAAAAGTGACGGAGATAACGAAAAAGGCAATGTGTTAAGAAGCTTTTCTATAAAATCCTAGAACGCATCAAGAGGAAAAAGTGAACGAAAAATCATCTCAATAATGAGTTACTTGAATTAGTATAAGACTTGAAATGGAATAACCTCTTAGTGAGAGTTAACAAACTGGAACTGATGTAAATCAGTTCGATAAGTGGTATCTAAAGAGGTGTAAAAATACTTATGTACCTCGACTACAACTTGCTAAAAAGTTGAGAAGGGTGCTAACAATAACTTCTTGAAGAAACATAAAAAAAATACTTGAAGCTTGAAGAGACAAAGTAAATAATACTTATATATATGTTATTATTTTAATAGTGGATTATGTCATCGACTGTATTGAGACATTCTCATTCTGATCGGACAACCCTATGCCAAACATGTTTTATATTCTAATTAACTACCTTTTGATTCCTATCAATACAACATAGGCAACCTTAATTGAATAAAATCTAGATGATGAATAAACATTTAGTTGCAGTTTCTTCCACACAAGCAAATAAACATTTTCTTCAACTCCTCATCCACCCTCTTTCTTCATCTTTCTTAAATATCTACTATAGTTGTAGTTTTATATTTGGGAACTCAAATAACCTACCAAAGTGGACTTTTAATGGCTCTTTGCCAATTCAAGGATCTGACCAAACTAAACAATGTTTCCTGTTAGCCCACGCTTTGAGCTAATGCGTCATAAAATCTACTCATTTGAAACCCACTAAAACCCTTCTCCATAGTTGTCGGTATTTATTTCCATTTTCATAAACTATGAACTATTGCTGAAATAATTGTTAATTATTTTGTTATTTATCATATGTCATCAAAAAACCTTTTTGATGATGTTGAAATAAGAGATAATGTTAGCGAATTTAGCAAAGAAGAGGATTATGAGTCATACAATTTGGATTAGGTCTAACTCAATCTATACAAAACTGACTTGTAAGGTGAGGACTGTCCACTTATAAACATGATAATTCTTCGTATGTTGTAGTTTGTTTTTAATATTTAATTATCTTATTTATCATTAGTTAACTTTAGGAGTTATTTAATATAGTTTGGACATTTTAGTTCTTTAGGTTAATGTCGTGTTTATGTTCTTATTTCTTCGATTAAGTAGAGATTTTAAGTAGTTTTGTGTTAGATTGTTTTAGTGTAATGCTGAATTTTGGTGAGAAATTAACATGATCTATGTAGAGTATTTCAACCATATTTGGAGTTGCGGATGTCCAAATAAAGTCAAAACAGTTGTAAATTATAGCTAAGATCCATATCTATAACTTTTATGAAGATGCAAAAAGTAAATTCAGAGTCAAAAGAGGTGATAACTGCAGTAGAAATCAGACCTCAAATGTTATGCACTGGATTGCAAATTCCTGTGCCTAGAGCGCATTTATGCAATTTTTAACAATTTTTTTTATTTCCAAGGAGCACTAGAGCACACGACATGCTGCAGAATGTATAAAAATGAAATTTTCTCACATTTTAAGGATTGTTTTAGCTATTTTTAAGTATGGAGACTTGTGCCCTAGTAGAGAAACTACGAGCAAGTTGGTTCTAACACCATTGAAGGAGTTTTATCATGAAGCATTTATGAATAATTCATTAATCTCTATCTTTTATTTCTTTGTTATGAATAACTAAACCCTCTTTGTTAGGGATGAGTAGAACTTGATGAAACTATTGAATATGCGACTTGATTTATGATCATTTGAATTAGTTTATTGAATTATTTTTCTCATATGTGCTTAATGTTTATTATTGTTTGATCACCTCTAAACTATTTTATGACTCATATTTTGAAACAAAAATGGACTTTATGAATGCTTGAGATGAGAAATTCATGACTTTGTAATGTAAGAATAGAAGTAGACGCGTTAAACCAATCGAGATATTTGCAAGGGCAATATATCAGTACGAGAATTCTTGAACATTTAAGCTTAAATATAATATTAAATCCACTAAGGAATTATGAGTTACTTTAGAATTAAAGATTTTGTCACTAAGGAATTAGGGCAAGAATAGTAAAGAGAATTTGATAATAATTCAATAAAGAAATTTGGTTATTAGGATCAAACTAAAAACCAAGGATGGATTCAAAGTGAAACTTATCTCTTACATTTTTCTCATTATAAAAGTACTATATTATTACTCTTGATAGTTTGATAATAATTCAATCAATTAAGAAAAATTTTCTTCAATTTTAATAATTAAATATAATTCAATAATATTACACAATTCTTGAGTTTCACACTCGATCTTACCATTTTATTATTACTTGCAACGATTCAGTATACTTACTAAACCACTATCAAAACATATTGTCAAATATTATCTCATTCAATGTTGGACTTTTAACACACACCCCACTCCTAAGACTAGACATGTATGTCCTAAGTTAAGCTTAAGTCATACATGTAGTTTATGACTTTAAATTTAAGATTAAATATAACAAGTCTTACATATTGGAAAAATATTTTATTAGGTTTATGAAGTCGTACATGTAGAGCAAGAGTTCATGGAACAAGTTTGAAGTTTTACCTTAGTATACAACTTTATTCGAAGTATTCATTTACAGGTGAGACTTCTTTGTAATTTATGACAAACAATAAAATATTAATTTTCTAAATTTTATGTGCTCACTTACTAAAAAAAAAAGGTAAACTCTCACATGTATCCTAATTTAAAAATATCATGTGATATATTTTTTTAGGAAATCATAATAAATATATATATATATATATATATATATATATATATATATATATTAAATTTTGTATGTAGGGATATTTATGTCTTTCACATAAATATATCTTTCTTTTCACTTTCTCTCCTACCAACCAACCAAAAATAATCTCACTTTCTATTCATTTCATGCCTTCAACATTCTTTCCTCTTCCTTTCTTTCATTTCACTTTCTTTTGTCATCCAAATAAAGAATGAGCGAGGGACCAAAAATGGACAAATTTAAAATAGATGAATTAATTTTTTTAGTGAAATCAAATAAAGGGATCAAAACTGCAATTAAACCTTATTTTTATGTAGAATATATTTTAAAAAATGTATTCTCATATATGCTTTCTATAATAAATTTATATTCTTATTTTTATGTACAATACATTTCAAAATCACTAATTTCGATTAGGATTTAATTTATATATGTTGTCAATCTAAAAGGTTTTTACATTGTCTGTCAATGGTAGTCGTTATATCATTAGATATGTTTGACTTTTACTACAATTACCTCTAAATTTCTGATGTATTGACAATGTAAATTTTTTACACTGACAATGCAAACATGAAAAGTTGAAGTTCATATTGTTTTTTTAACTTTTTTCTCTCACCACATCACCCCACATTTCTCTCAAGGAATTGATCCATTTAATATTACATTTTTAACTAATTGATTAGAGACAAATATTTGTCACGTGTTTTGAATAATAAATTATAATTCTCATTTATTTAAAAGATATTTAGGAAATATTAATTTTAACTTATTGATTAATGACAAAAAAATTCTCGTGTATGAACTTTATCCTCCAACAACTTCTTTAAAGAGCATACTTTATTGTATTTTTTATGTAGGAGAAATTGAAAAATACTAACTTTAAGTAATTCACTTGTTGGAGTAGGACTCATGAGGACTCCAACGTTGTGAGGGATATGTTTTGGACGCACACAGAGTCCATAACTTTGCTTAACATGTTCCCTCTTCTATTGATCATGGATAGCACCTACAAAACCAACAAGTATAGGTTACCGTTGTTTGAAATTGTTGGTGTAACTTCAACTAGGTTGACATTTAATGTTGCATTTGTTTATATGGATTCTGAACGTCAAGACAACTTTTGGTGGGCATTGGAGAAGTTAAAAGAGTTGTTTTTTTCAAACACGTCATTTCCTCAAGTGATTGTGACTGACAGAGAACTTGCTTTAATGAATGCAATTAAAGTTGTATTTCCATCTTCAACAAATTTACTTTGCCAACTTCATATTAACAAAAATGTTGGAGCCAAATGCAAACAATATATATTAAAGAAAGACATGTAAGAACCCATTCTTGAGTTGTGGAGGAAAATTGTTTATTGTTCTGAAGAGGAGTACGAGGAACTTTTGCAAATATTTGAGCAAGCATGTGTCGATAATATTATTTTCTTTGACTACGTCAGAGACACATGGTTGAATCCTCATAAGGAAAGATTTGTTGAAGCATGGACCAATCGAGTATTGCATCTAGGAAATACTACGACTAATAGGTATGTCATTAAAATTTCACATTTTGTATTTTATTTTATGCATGATATATGATTAAAACTTCACATTTTGTATTTTTTTGTTTAAATATTAGGGTTGAGTCTGCTCATTGGTCATTGAAGAGATTTTTGGAACACAGTAAAAGAGATTTTTGTAAGGCATGGAATGGTATGAATGACATGTTGAAGTTTCAAATTATTAAGATCAAAGGTTCATTTGAGATAAGTAAAGGCCGCAAAGAGCATATACACAACAATCCATTCTTTGAGAAATTGACTTGGGTGGTATCCAAGAAAGCCTTAGGTGATATTGTTGAAGAATACAAGAGAGTCAGTTATGTCGGTAACGATAAAGATGTGTGTTGTTGTATACTTAGAAAGACTCATGGATTACCTTGTGCATGTGAGTTAGCACGATACAAGATGAAAGGTGTTCCAATCCCATTAGATGTTGTTCATATACATTGGAGGAAATTAACCTTGAATAGTGATCAAGAGGATGAACAATTGTCAAATGATTCAGAGTTGGACATTACATCGGAGATGGATATAATTTGGAAAACATGGAAAACACTTAATGTTGCTGGAAGAAGTGCATTAAAGAGCAAGTTGCGTGAAATAGCATATCCGGAGACAACATCAATGTGTGCACCAGTGGATAAAATCAAAACAAAAGGTGGTGTTAAGAAAAAAGGCAATAAGCCGAAGTGATATGACGTATATCGCGACCCATCATACTTTGAGCATGTTGATACTCAAGTCTCCCAACAAGCATCCAAACAAGTCTCCCATCAAGCATCCAAACAAGTCTCCCATCAGGTTAAAAAATATTTCCACGAGTTTCCTTCTTTAATTCATCCATATATTGAAGACATAATTAATGTTAAAGCAGATGGAAACTGTGGATATCGTGCTATTGTTGCTTTACTTGGTTATGGTGAAGAATACTAAAGCATTATACGTCGGCAGTTGTATACAGAGATTAAGTCCAAACCTGATTTATATGCTGCATTATTCAAGGAACGTTTGCAAGAAGTGACATAGTCTTTACTTGTATCTGAGTTGGAAAACCAAGCTAACGAGAAGTGGATGACCATTCCTGATATGGGTTACGCGATAGCAACAAAATATAATCTCGTTCTTGTTACATTAGCAAAAAAAATTTGTTTGACTTTTTTCCCATTGAGGGGTGCACATAATGGAGATTTGTCACGTGATCGTGTTATCAGCATTGGTTTTGTTAACGAAAATCATTGGGTTCAAGTTAAATTGAAATCTGCATGTTTGTTACCTCCACTTGCATGGCATTGGAAGAAGCATCGTAGCGATGAGTCTACATCATGGGCTATCGCTTATGCAGGACGTCTACAACATTGGGGTTCTTTAGATTTAGAAAATAATTCAGATTATATGTCTTTGGCAGATGATTGACACTTTTGAGTTGTATGTTGTTTTAAATGATATGATTGACACTTTAAATGTTGTTTGAAATTTAGATGATTGCCACTTTTAATTTGTATGTTGCTTTAAATGATAGGATTGCCACTTTAAATGTTGTTTGAAATTTAGTCGCGAATAATAACTCTGAATAATAAATAAGTCGCTAATAATAACTCTGAATAATAAATAAGTCACTACTTAATTAAGTCTGAATAATAAATAAGTCGCTAATAATAACTCTGAATAATAAATAAGTCACTAATTAATTAAGTCTGAATAATAAATAAGTCGCTAATAATAACTCAGAATAATAAATAAATCGCTAATAATAACTCTGAATAATAATAAGTCGCTAATAATAACTCTGAATAATAAATAAGTCGCTAATAATAACTCTAAATAATAAATAACTAACTAAATAAGTCTGGATAAGTCGCTAATACAATAAGTCTGAATAACAAATAACTCGCGAATAATAAAATAAGTCTGAATAATACAACTATAATACTACTGATAATCTCCTCCTCTAGAAATGTATAAAGCTCTCTCTAATAAGACACGCATCTGATCTTCAGGACCACCCATATGCAAATCTAAACTCTGCTGTATAAGACCACCAACTGCGTGACACAGTGTACACCTAGTATCGGGACCAGCATCATGACTAGCACCAGCTATCAGGACCAGGACCAGGACCAGGACCAGGACCAGGACCAGGACCAGCATCAGCATTATAACTAGGACCAGCATATGCAGCAACATAAGAGATCATTCGAGGATGAGATATCCTATAATACCACTGGATGTATCCCTCAATACACTCATGTGGATATGCAGCTGGATGCAATCTAGCTCGAAGTGATCGTATAGAATTCCGGTACATACTCCATTCAACGTCGACATCACGTGCAACAAGCATCAGTGGTGTAAGAGGAATCTGTTGAGTATACCCAAACTGTCGTATGCACCTCTCGCGTAAATACGAAACCATCGTGAAACACTAACGAATGTATCCTGTAAATAATGACACAGACTGAAATCGTGTCATAGCGTTCTCATCGTAATTCGGTGCCCAGATAATATCAGTATCCCTCAAAGCATCTAACTTTGCCCTGTAATATGCAACATTCCCAGATGTTTGTTTTGCAGTCCAACGAAACATCTGTGGCATCGAGGAAATATGTTCATCCATATCCGTTTACAAATATCAGGAAAATGTTCATAAATCCAAGTCTGTAAATAATTGAAATGTAGTAAAATTATTAAGGTGATGAAATAATTAAAAAAATAATGATAAGTATAATAAATATAATAAATATAATAGTACCTGAAATAAAGATAAATATCCTCTAATCTGTTTGGTTGCAGGCAATGTACTATATCTAAGATAGTCATATAACACAACAAGTGCAGTCGGTCCCCATGCCCATTTACCACAACTATCAAGATCTTGAAACAGAAAGAGATATTTTGCAGATACAAGTGTAAAACTTTTATCCGCAAGAATGGTACATCCTACCAAATGAAGTAGGTATACCCTAGCTGCACAGTCATATCTTCGTTCATGAAGTTTCTTAAAAAATACCTCTTTCAACCACTCAAAACTATACGAGACCCCTCTATTGGTCCTAGTCTCAGTGACAGCTTCATCATATGCAACTCCCAACAACTCAACAGCAACAGCAACTGCCAAATCTTCATTGACATTTGCAGAAGGTGTGAAAAACTCTCCAGTACATGGGATGCTCAAAAGACCCCTGACGTCGTCAAGAGTAATAGTCATTTCACCGAATGACAGGTGAAATGAACTAGTCTCTACGTGCCATCTCTCAGCAAAAGCAGATATCATATTACCGTCAATCATATGCAAACTACATCTTCTCAGAGGACGTAATCCAGATATATTAATCCAATGATCTATTTGAGCAGGTAAATGATATCTAATATCAATGAATTTGTCTTGATTTTTGCCATTCGAAACAACTTTCAAGACACGTCTATCCTGTTTAATTAAAAATAACACAATTACAAATATATTATAATCTTATACTACAAATAAATTATAATGTGTAATAAAATAACCTATACTACAAATATATTATAATATGTAATAAAATAAATTATTTACTAACCTGTCCATTCCACACATTAATTGCAATATGATGCTCATAATCTTTAAGGACAGAAAGATCATAAGGACCTCCAGGAAACATGGGTTCTTCAGGCTGGTGTTGTTGACCATGTTCATCATCAAACTGTTGTTGCTGTTGATCATGTTCATCATCAAACACATGATCTTGCTGGGTCTGCTCATCCTGGGGCTGGTCATCCTGTTCTGCATCAAACATAGGATTTTGCTGGGGCTGCTCATCCTGGGGCGCATGCCTTTCCTCATTTCTCTTTCTCCTTTTTTCAACAACAACTCTCCTATTTGATTGTGTAGGAGGCCGAACTCGCGAATGATCACCACCGTCAGATTTTCCTCCTCTGGTCCTCACTAAGAAAATTCAACAAAAAAAATTAAAAAAATTAAAATAAAAAAATAATAATTACACAGTGTACCGAAAATTTCAAAAAGGAATGAAATTTCCGGTACACAAACCGGAAATTTGAAAAATCGGGTAGTTCAAAATGCATACCGGAAATTTCAAAAATGAAATTTCCGGGAATGCATCCGGAAATTTCAAATTTCCGGTATTGATTTTGAACTACCAGATTTTTCAAATTTCCGGTTTGCCTTCCTAGAAATTTCATTTTGGAAATTTTCGGTATGCATTTTGAACAACCGGAAATTTCAATCCTCTTGAAATTTCCGGTAAAAATTTTTTTTTTCTGAAAAACTCACTTTTCCGGATTTTTCAAGTGTGGGGGTAAACTATTTTCATTTTTTCTTATTTTGACTTTTACTGATTTTTTTTAAGGTTATTTTGGGTATTTCACTCAAAAAACATTAAGTTGGGGGTATAAGTTTAAATGAGGGGGGTACAAAAGCTAACTCTCACGAAAAAGACATATTAATTTTTTTATGTTGCTTTTCCTATAAAATAAAATACATTGCTAGTTATTGTAAAAAAAGTATGAGGAAAAGCCTTATTCATATTGGTGGGCTATGCATGTGTTTCGCTATCCAATCTCTAATTTTGTTGGGTTTGCTTGCTTTGAATATTTTTCAAATGGCAACCAAAACTCGTTCTTGTTGGAGTTGAAGATGGAGAAACTTGTGGCTGTGACGAACGAAGAGTTAAAGGTAAGAAACAAACTTCATCACATTCATGATGATCTTTCTTTCTCTATTCTATCAAAACTACCTCTCAAATCTGTGAAGCGTTTTGAATGCGTAAATAAATCATGGTCAATTTTATTTGAAAATCATAATTTCATGAAATTGTTCCGCAACCATTTCTTATCTAATAATAACAATTCTGACTATGGCGATACATTTCTTCTACTACAAGAGGTTGAACCACCTGTGACACATGATTCACATCGCGATTGGTCATTCTATTTGCTCTCCAGTGAAAGTGAGCGGTTTGATAATAGGATCAAGTTAGATTTTCCATTTTCAATTGACGATTATGGCAGTGGTATTTTTATTTTAGGTTTCGTTAGTGTTAATGGTATTATGTGTCTTTGTCGAAATAATTCATATAACGTCCGAATTGTATTATGGAACCCGACTACTGTCGAATTTGTTACCATTCCTCCTAGCCCTGAAGAGTGTGTACCACCTTACCGGAGCGCTTATTTTGAATTTCTTGGATTTGGTTATGACCATGTAAGAGATGACTATAAAGTCATTCGATATGTAACGTTTTTCGCCAACACTGACGACGAAGAAGATGTGCCATTGAAAGATAGATCGTTTGACCCCGTGTTGGAGATTTATAGTGTTAGTAGTAACTCTTGGAAGAAACTTGATATGGACGTGCCTTTTATCTATAATGATGGATTCTACCGTGGTACCGGAGTGCACATAAATGGAATGTGTCATTGGTGGGTATAAGATATTCATATTTGGAAGAATGTTTGATATCATTTGACTTGATCAACGAGGTGTTGGTTACAACACCTGCGTCGTTAGACATGTATGAAGGTTGTGAACTTGGACGGATGGTGAGACACTTGGTGGTGTTAAATGAGTCAATTTCTTTGATATCAAATTGTCCCGATACCACTACCTTTCACATTTCAATTTTGAGTGAGCTTGGCGTGGAGAAATCATGGATTAAACTCTTCATTGTTGGGCCCATACCTTTCATTGAGTGTCCCATTGGAGTTGAGAAGAAGGGCAAGATTTGCTTCAAAAAATATGATGATGATCTAGTGTGGATTGATTTAAGCACCAATATAATTGATGAAATTGGTGTTAATGGAGCGAGATTGGGTTGTAAGACAGGAATTTACCAGGAAACTTTTTTTTCGATTGGAGGAATTAATAATTAGTTTCTAATTGGGCTTGCAAAATCACTTGAAAAAATACATGAACAAAAAATTGAAATTTAAATGTATCAATCATGGTGTGCATCTATCTGAAGCCAAATGATTAAAGGACTTATTTAAATTATTGACTTTTAAAAGTGTTAAGTTAAAATAATAATAATATGATATTATAGAATTTGGTGGTTTATGGGGGATATATATGTCTAATAGGATTATTAGTGTAATGATCACTCACTCATCTCGTCATAAACTTTACTCTTATTTGAGCAGACTATACTGTAAATAAGATTCTTTACACATGATAGTTGGACCATTCATCTTAGCATGAATTGAAACTTTAGAGCAGAGAACTTGTTATACCTTTAATTTACTCTTAGTAGAGTAAACTATGATTAGATTTGGTTTCAAATTAATTACTTAATGTCCTCTATGATTGTATTTTGTTTGATGAAATACTTGGGGGAGTGTGTGTAGGTATTCCTAGTTTAATTTTAGAAAAATATGAATCTTCAATGCATAAATCATTGACTTAAGTTATTCTTTAAACCAATGTTCGAATCTTGAATGGGAGATACCCCCACATTTAGTGTCCGACAAAGATACAAATAGGATTACCTCTACTGGAATAAAAATAGATCTCTTGTTGATTTTTATAATATGGTTTGAAGTTTATGTTTTACTTGATGAACTGACCAAGTTATTTGAAATGCACGAGGATCGAGTGAGTTCGCTATAAAATACTAATGAATGATCCATTTATTTCAATTTATGTATTACTATTACAGTTTGATAGGAGTGTGTAAAATATCATTTGTCATCTATCTTAATTCTTTCTCACAAAATTATGCAGGTAGTATCCAGATTCTATCTTATTTTTATTGTGATATAGAATATAGAACATTAATGCTGAGAAACTTGGCAATAGTACACGGGGTAGTTTTAATTTCACATGACTTGTTTTGTTGGCCATAGGCAAGTAAGGATATATGGCAACTTATTTTTCTAATGATTTTTTTTTCACACTCGGTTTCTCTATATTGGTGCATTTGAAGATGTTTTTTTTTTTGCTTGCTATTTTATTTGGTAATTATCTATTTTGTTGGGATTTATAGTCTTCTATCACAAGTCATATATTTGATTTAAATTTTCTTTGGGTTTTGTTTCGTTCTACAAAAAATGAAATAATGTGTGTTGTTGGCTTAGTTATGTCAAAGACACTTATGTCTTCTAGGATGTGCACAAACCATCTACTATGGACCCCCTTTTCTTATTTATAGGATTTGCATCAACCAACTTCCTTTAAATTATCTTTTTGTGAATGTTTTTAATGTGGGATTGTAGTTTAATTTTAAAG
This sequence comes from Cicer echinospermum, assembly GCA_002896215.2. NCBI lineage: Eukaryota > Viridiplantae > Streptophyta > Magnoliopsida > Fabales > Fabaceae > Cicer > Cicer echinospermum. The sequence continues at coordinate 5,224,741 of PGTU02000006.1, forward strand.
ATCACGTGATCTTGTACTGTTCATTATGTATTTTCATTGCACTCCCTCCTTATAAGTTGTGACCTTGTGGGTATTAAGTTGGCCTAATGGTCATAGTCTGAAACTGTCAAGCTTTGGGGGGAACTGTTGCATGCATGCAGGTGGCTACCATTACTCCTTTGGTACATCCATATATGTTGATCACATTTTGAGTATAAAGTCATTGTACTTTTTATTAAGTCATGTTCTGATTTACCTTCTCTACTATTTGCTTTACATGACTTCATGAACATGATAATCTTTTAAAAAATGAAGTGACTCTTTTTTATGTTGGTGAAGCCTCTGAAATGTCATAATATATCGATTATTTTAAAATTATCACAATACGATCGAGACAATGTATGCTTATTCTTGATGAAAATGTTATTGATGCATCTTGGAATTTGATCAATCTTATTAAAAATACAATTTTTTTACAAATAAATATTACATATAGAGATGAAGGTAATAAAAAAAGAGTTGATGAGTGGTGTTATTTACGTGTTGGATTACAAATTCATACAAAAATATATAAATGAATGTTAATTTAGGGATTTTATTATTTTATGAATTTATTGAGAATACTCTACTTCTTTTTGGAAACACATGTATTGATGTTGTTATTGTTGTTTTCTTTGCTTCAAATTGAAATTAGAAATATTTTGTATAAGATGGAACCATATCATATATAGCATATATAATTTGCAATTAGAAATATTTTGTATAAGATCGCGAAGGGATGAGACAAGACGTGAAAGAACGGTGGAGGGGAATTTGGATTGCTGGGTTTAGAAGTGAAGTGGACATGGAGTGAGTGATTAACATGATACAGATGAGATTTTAATCTACACATTATAGTCATTGTTTTACTTGTAGAAAGAAATAAAAGAGAAACAATAAAGCTAGGGATAAGATGACTTGTAGAAAAACAATGACTTGTGTTCATATATATGTTAGATGGTTTTTCCTCCACATAATTAAAAGAGAAACAATGAAGCTAGGAAAAAAAATTACAGCGGCTTCAAGAACTAATTTGGAACTAGATTTGATCCCGCGCGTTGCGTGGGTGTCTTGAGATTTATTTTCAAAAAAATAGTAAGCATTAGAAATTATATGATATATTTATAAATCATTTATAAGTTATTTTTCATTTTGCTTCATGAACTAATACTTTTATTAAACAAACCTTATATCTTAATAGCATAAATGCAATGACTTAGATATCAAATAAAACACAATAGTTGTATTTAAAATTTTATTTTACACAGTTTTATTTGTAAATATCATCTCAAAATAATAATAATAATTAATTAGATGTATGAATTATAGAGAAGGAAATGGACAGTAAAGTGCTAGTCACGCCACAAAAGAATAATTTGAAAAAATATTAAAAGTGACATTAGCATATATAAAATTCACAAGGCTACTAAAGAAATTAAAAAATGGTTGAATGATTTGAATTGATAGTAATAATTGCTTTTCTTTCTATGATAATAGGTTATCTTAAAGAAAAAAGATTGAACTAAAACAAATGTATAACATAAGTGCAACTTAAAAAAATACATTAATTATTGTATTAGTGTGAAAAACATTACTCTTCAAGATAAGTGTTTTCTCCGTCTCATTTTAAATATCACATTTGAAGTGTGTACAATTCTTTAGAAAATGATTAATTGATTTGATTTCAATGGTAAAATATTTCATTTACTCAAATATTTTTATTAATTGCAGTTAGCGGAGAAATTTGATGAGTTGAAATATAATAAATAAAATTATTAGTGGAAAAAATTAATTAATGTTGTATTGGTATTGTAAAATGACAAATAATTTGAGAAAAATAATTATTTTCTCGTAAAGTTGACTTGTTAGAATGGAATAACAATTTACAAATTTGTGAAAAATCTTAAACATTTGGTTAAAACCTAATTTGTAGCCTCCATTTATTCATCTCTAGCTCACATGCCTCTTGTGTCGAGTCTTTTTTGTTGAGTTGTATGAGTGAAAAGCAACAAATAGAATTTCGCTCATGATACAATTATAACGCATAAGGAAATATAGAAATTTGATTTAGAGAACGTAAAGTTAAAAATATAGATTAGAGTTTCAAATTACCAAGTAGACAAATATGTTGTTATTATTGTTCCTTAATTACTATGGGAACTTTAATTTTTCAAGAATTGTGTAAATTCCAACCATTGTCCATTTAATTTATTGCGCTAAAAAAATATGCATTGTAACAATGGATCTACTTTGAATGATGGAAATTAGGAACTATCAAGACCTTATGGTTTAAAAATAGAAGGGAAAATGACCTAATAAGAATTGACTGAATGGAGACAAAACATACAAATAGTTTCATGGAACATCAATAATTGGCATCGACATAAATTAAATAAACTAGAATATGATCTGCGCTTTGCGCGGGTTTAAATTTAAATTATTTTAATTTATTTAATGTAAGTGTATTTTTTTTAAAATTAATATGAAATTTCTGGTCGCAATTGTCAAAGACGAATATCGTTAATTCAAAAGAATTTTAAGAAATTTTTAATGTTATTAAATTCAATATTATATATTCTGAAAAGATGTATACAATTATATAATGTAGGACTAATTTAGAAAATATTGAGTAGACGTTATGAAATAATAAAGTGACATTATGAAATAATAATGAGATTAATTTAGAAAATATTGAGTAGACGTTATAAAATAATATCTAATTAGGAGAAATAGTAAAAGATAGTAGATTATGTATATAATTTATGGAAAATAAAAAGTAGCAAAAAAAGATTAACAAATCATATCTCCATCCATGACATTTCAACATATGGTGTTGGAGTTATTTTTTTTTATATACTATAATAGATATATAATAGATTGTACCAATGTAATTTGTAGAACATAAGTAATGTATTTGATAATTGAAATTGAGTTACAAAAAGTACTACTTTATTACTGAAATTAAAAATAATTAAAGTGAAATATTTGGAAATACATTCATAATAAGCGATTTTAAATTTTTTCCACTATTTTTGGTTTTTTTTTGTTTGATCAATTTCATTACACTTCCCGATTGTTTTTCTTTTGGTTTCTTCTTTTTTGTTCCCATTAAGGTATGTAGAAGGATGAGCTCTTCGTTAGATAATGTAATATTCTCGACCATAATCTTTTTTTTTTTTTTGTAACTGTTGTTTTGATTGTATCTTCATCTGAAGATGATATTTGAATGTTTTTATTGCTTTGTTCTACGTTGATTTTTCCTTTGGATAACTGGTTGTCATTGTTGTCCTTATCATTATCCTCATCTCTATAGTGCACTTCTTTATGTATTTTACCTTTTTGTTTTATATCCTCTTTGTCATTTAAGTTGGACCTTGACGGTTACAGTGATTTGGGTTCCTAGTTATTGGAAGAGAATACAATGGCATTAATTGTGCATAAAAATGTGTTTATTATTTCATAGTTATTTGAAGGAATAAAATGACAATAATTTTCCATAAAAAAAATGTTTTTTGTTTTAAATTTTATAAATGTTTTACCTGTTTGATGTGGATACTATTTGTTGGATCGAGGAAAATGTTGGCCGGGACAAAAGTTCTTGTGATCGTATATGCTTGCGATCCTTCTTTCAAGTTCTTATCTGACAACCGTATTTCAAAAATGTGCTTGCGGTTACACAAATTTTTTTAGAGTGGATGGTCTTTATATATTGTCCAATTTCTCCAAAAGTTGAGTTGCTATAGTGTTGAGGAGTTTTTGAGCTTCTTTATCAAACATAGTAAATATTATTGTTGTTGTTTCATATGACACTCTCAATTGAATCTTGAACTTATAAAAAAATCATGTAATAATTATGATTTAAACAAAATGATGGTGGAGAAAGTAAAATTTTATGTGATACCTTGGTGCATGGTACTTTGATGTCATGTCACATGAGGGATAATTGTATTGTTGGCCTTGTTGAGTTAATTTTGTGAGATAATTTTCACATCCAATGTAATTTCATCCAAATTTATAATCAATGTCATTGACAGTTGAATATATTGTGAATACCATTTCCGGTATTTTTGAAAAATTATATATAAATTGTAGATATTATATAAATTATATGAAAATCCAATAGAAATGTACATTTTTATGTAAAATGTTGATATTATATAAATTATATGAAAATCCAATAGAAATATAAATTTTTATGTATATAATCTCTCAATTTGGTCTAAAAAGTTTAATTGATTAAAATAATGTAATTGCATTTATATATGGGGTGCTAAGTAAGTAAGTGCACCTGAACATTGGATTCGCATTTCATGGCCATTATATGTTTTAATGTTGTTCGATTCCTAACCATTCTTTTCTACGGTGTATTGTGGTAAAAATCTTGAGGTGGTATTTCTCTAACTTCATCTTCTTGACTTTGACTGAAATAACTGTAAACAGAATATAATTTTTTTTTAAATTGTTTTTGTAACTTTTTTTATTGATGTTAATGTGGTGTTATAGAATGATATTGAAAATAGAGAATAAGTGAAAAGAAAGAAGACAAAAAGATGTAAATAGACCTTTGTGAAAGCATATTGAATACATGTATGTCTAGATTAATATAAACCCTTGTTGTTGAAGTTGAGTTGATTGAGTAGTCATGTGTACGTAATTACAATAAAGAAGTGAATGTGCACTAACAGTTACGTATAAAAAATAGGAAATTTATTAGAATTTTGTGTAAAAAATGAAATTAATATTAATGTTGAGACCTCTAAATTTTTTAACCGTCGTTGATGTTATTGCAACAACCTTAGGACCATCATGTAGCTTGTGATGGACAAATAAGTTTTGAAAATCAGCAACTATGTTCCTCCATAAAGTGACTTTGATAGTTTCACCCTAAAAATTAAAGCAAAAAAATAAATAATATGTTAAATGTTATTTAGCAATGAAATTATAATAATGTTAGTAGGTTTTGAATTTAAATTGTTTTGTATTTTATATTAAAAATTATTACCCATGCATTTTGATTTTTAGTCTGAGTATTTTTATAGGTTTGTCAACAACATAAACTTATTCTTAATGTCCAACACATGCCGTGTTTCAATGATGTCTGAAATAAAAAAAATCGTTAGTACGAAATAATATATATTTGATATTTTAGAAATTAAAATTTGTATTGAAAGAATTATTACCCGTTAGATTGACTTTATCTCACAATCTTTGTGGTAGTGATTTGAAGGAAGTAAAATCGAAGTAATGTTTTTGAATGGTAAATTGTGGGTCATAGATTTTTATTTACAATAGTTGTGGTAAAAAAACAATGTCTTCTTTGTTCCTACGATAGGTTTGTAAGAATCATTTGCCGGTGAAATTTTCAGATTTGTTATGTTGTATATATCACCTTCTTGTATCATGTTTTTGAAAGTCGCGATTCTTTCTTGATTGTTGCTTGCAAATGTGTTTTCTGTTAGTTAAAGTAAAATAATGTTAGAGGTGATCATTGTAAAAAAATAAAATACACTTGTTTTCAATAAAAAAAAAAGTGAAAAAAAAGTTGATATATATATATATGCAAACAAAAATGTAAATCTTCAATAATTGTGATTGTATACCTTTTCATCCAACAAAATCATGTCCAAAGAGATTGGTTTATCCTCACTTTGTGTAGTGTTACACATACAAACAATTCGAACTCTAATACTCCAATTATGCGTTGATCATTAAGATGTTTAAGAAAAGTATAGTCCATCTGAAATTATTTTTGAGCAAAGTATGTATTTCAGAGATGTGAGGTATTACGTTTTTGATTTTCTACTTTGGATATTGATGAATATATATAGTATAAAAATATTTGTATTTGAATTTTGGTCAGTTTTTTTTTCTTCTTAAATTTATTAAATTTAATTTATTGTTTTATTGTGTTAATGACATGAAATTAAATTTATTCATTTTAAATTATTTGTATTTGATGTATAGTTATAAGTATTTGACAATTAATATTTTGTAACCGAATTGTTATAAATTTTGAATTTCAGTTTTGAAAAATATAAATTTCAATGTTTAAACTAAAAATTAAAATTTGACATTTTTTTGTTAAAGAAACTGGAGCTCAACAGGTATCGACTGATTTATTTTGTTAAAAGTGACACCAATTAAATAAATAGTTAAAGATTAATAATTATAACTACTCTATTAATATTAATAATAGTTTTAATTTTTGTAAATTAAAATTGCAATATACCTGATTTTTTTTTAAATTGAGAATTTAAAAAAAAAATTCCACAAACATAAAATGCATCTTATTTAGTTAATTATAAAATGTAAAATATTAAACACGATAAGACAATATAGTTAAATTTTTATTTTAATTATTAATAATAATTTTAATTTATTTAGGTTTGATAATATTAATATGAGTCAATAATTATTGTAAAAAATAATTTAATATATAGTTAATCAAGTAAAGAACATAAATAAGAAAACAAAAGACATTTGTAATTAATTGTATTTAATGTATATTTATAATTAATTGACAATTAATATTTTATAACTGAATTGTTATAAATTTTGGATTTCGGTTTTAAAACTAAAAATCTAAATTTTGATTTTTTGTTGTTAAATAATTAAATAGTTAAAGATTAATGATTATGATTACTTTATTAATAATAATAATAATAATATAATAATAATAATAATAGCTTGAATGTTTATAAATTAAAATTGTAATATATCCAATTTTTATTTCGTTTAAAGTGACATCAATTAAATAAATAGTTAAAAATTAATAATTATAATTACTCTATTAATATTAATAATAGTTTGAATGTGTGTAAATTAAAATTGCACATACCTGATTCAAAAATAAATTCAGAATTAAAAAATAAATCCAGAATACATAAATATATCTTATTTAGCTAATTATAAAATGTAAAATATTAAACACCATAAGACAGATTAGTTAAATTTTTATTTAATTAATAATTTTAATTTATTTAGGCTTGACAATATATATGAGTCAATAATGTTGCTAAAAAATAATTTAATATATAGTTAATCAAGTAAAGAGCGTAAATAAAAAAACAAAAGCCATTTGCAATTAATTGTATTTGATGTATAGTTATAATTGATTGATAATTAATATTTTGTAACCGAATTGTTATAAATTTTGGATTTCGTTCGGAAACTAAAAATTTAAAATTCGACTTTTTTTATTAAATAATTAAATAACTAAAGATTAATAATTTGAATTACTCTATTAGTAAATAATAATAGTTTTAATGTTTATAAATTAAAATTATAATATATCCGATATTATTTTGTTAAAAGTGACACCAATTAAATAAATAGTTAAATATTAATAATTATAATTACTCTATTACTATTAATAATAGGTTAAATATTTGTAAATTAAAATTGCAATATCTGATTTTAAAAAAATCAAAATTACAAAAAAAAAAATCCACGATACATAAAATGCATTTTATTTAGTTACTTATAAAATGTATTTGATGTATAGTTAATTATAAAAATTCCACGATACAAGTAAAGAACATAAATAAGAAAATAAAAGGCATTTGCAATTAATTGTATTTGATATATAGTTATAATTTATTTACTATTAATATTTTATGACTGAATTGTTATAAATTTTAGATTTCGTTTTTGAAACTAAAATTTAAAATTTTGAATTTTTTATTAAATAATTAAATAGTTAAAGATTAATCATTACAATTACTCTGTTGATAATAATAATAATAATAAAAATAATAAATAATAATAATAGTTTGAATGTTTGTAAATTAAAATTATAATATATCCAATTTAAACTAAAAAAAATCACAATTTATACAAAGATTAATGATTAAAATGATCGAAGTCACTAATTTTAAAATTTAAAATTTGAAAATTTTCTAAGATACTCGTAGTTTATAAAAACAATTGACAAAATAATATGCATCTTTTTTACTTAATTATAAAATGTAAAATATTAAACACGATCTGACACTATAAATATCACCTATTTAGTCTTAAAGTTATACTTTTAATTAATTATTAATAATAATTTTAATTTATTTAGACTTGATAATATTAATATGAGTCAATAATTATGCTATCAATTAATTTAATATATAGTTAATCAAGTAAAGAACATAAATAAGAAAACAAAAGGCATAAGTGAAGAACATACAAGGAAGAGAAGACATACAAAATTTTACATTTTGATTGGATTCTGTCTAAAATAAAGTGAACAAAGGCAACTAATGAGAGTGGTCAATTTGTTTTCACCTTATATTAGCTCCAGTTTACATAATATTAATTTGATTAAAAAAAATGTGGTTATACATCAATACAAAACATAAATGTTTCAATAAAATTTTATAATATATATATATAATTTTATGACACTTTAAAGAACTTTGGAGCTACCATGGAGCGTATACAATTTTAGAGATATTTTAAATGGTAAGAAGAAGTTGTTACCTTGTAAGTAACTATGGAGGTCATTAATAAATATGTAGTAGTGAGTCTCAACTGATGACGAAAGTGATGAGATGAGTAAGTTTTATTGTAAGTTATAGCCTGAAAAAATAAGTGTGAATTGTTGTAAATTTAAATGTAAAAAATTAATACAAAAATATAAAAAAGAAAGTAATACAAATATTTATTGGTGGAAAGAAAGACTGTATTACCAACAGACTATCCCCGCTGAGACCAATGATTGCATATCTAGAAAATTGAAAATATGTACAAGAATATATTGTGGCAATTGGAGTCAACCTTATATACATCAAAAAAATAAACTTGTTAAACATGTATACAAAGCTATATTTGTTAACTTTAATTTTACCTTTCTGTACATGGTGAGCTTTAGAGCGCTTCTTATGAGCGATCATTGCTTGTTTAAATTGTGTTATAACAATATTCTTTTTCTTTTTCGGAAGTGTTACTTCAACAGTTTGAAGGAGTAAATGTACTTTTGAAACAATATTTGAGTCTGCAGTCTAGAATTAGAGAGGATCAACAAAAATAATGAGGCAAACTGATCCTAAAAGTGTTCAATTAGTATGAAATTAACAATGATTAAAAATAGTCATATAAATTTGTTCCCGAAAGAAAACGCATAAAACACATTTCATGGTTTTATATACACTATAGCATACTAAATAAAAGCATAACTATTCCATTGGCACATGAAAGTTAAGTAAATTGTACAAGTTTCATTTGTAATCCAATTGTCACATAATTATGAACAAAAATAAAAGAATTTACACAAAATATAGAAATGAAGAGAACAAAATACATACATAAGAAATGATATGTTAATTTGATTAACGAAAGAAATGAATAAGAAGAAATATTGGAGAAGATAAAGGTATTGTGGGACGAGACGGAAGGTAAAGAGAGAGTCTTGGAATAAGAGAGATTGCAAAATCATTGGTAATTGATTGAAAGCTTCTCTAAGAACGAAGCTTAGTTGTTTGCAGACAATTGGGTGTTTGTAGATTTTTTGATAAAGACTCAGCTAGGGCAAGTTTTTTGTACCTCTCTAATGGGGTTGACGACATCTTCTAAATTCAATTCAATAAACAAAAACACAGGATCAAACATCCACAACCTTCACCTTATGTCGGTTTATGTTGTTATTGTTTATTTATTTTGCTTCAATCTGCAATTAGAAATATTTGTATAAGAAGTTATTATAACCAAGATTCAAATTCAAGTATACTCAAATGATTGCTTTAGCTAATTCATGTTACAATATTGTTTAAAAATAGAAAAACTTAAAATGATATGAAAATTTGTTAAAGATAAAATTATGCATCCTCAGTTAGACCACTCATATCACCCTACATATGTTCGCTAATAAGCATAAGGTGTGTGTTGAGAATTTCTATACAAATAACTTTAGTTTTAACTAACTCGATGAAAAACATCAGTGAAACTAACCAAGAACGAAGGAGGCTGCAAGCGTTCTTCCATTCTGATAAATTAAAGAAAAAAAATTATCAGTTTGTAAAATGAAAATTGAAGGATATATAGACAGAGAGTTGAGTACAATTGAAATCCAAATGTAGCCCGCCAACAACCAAATGACATGTAAAGATCAAAATAACGATAATAAAAAAATGGTTGGTTTTTAAAATATTTGTAAAATATATAAATGTTAAGTAAACATTCGGTAACAAAAGATTGTATACAAATGTTGTTATGTTACCTGCACAATCATGTAAACAAACAACTAAAGAATCTCTTTGTACACAATATTTAAGACCTTGTTTTCACTGGACTGCTCATCGTCATTACTAAGAATATGTAATCCATTTCGATTGGTTACTCTCGAGGTGACGACATACAATTGTCCGTGAGTAAATATTTGTTTATGCAAATATAATCCAACGTGCTGCAACGATTGTCCTTGACTTTTATTTATTGTCATGGCAAAACATAATGATATAGGATACTGTCTTCGATTAAGAATAAAAGGCCAATTGGATTCTGAAGGCGACAAAGGTATTCTTGGAATGAGAACTTTATCTCCAATGATAGATCCACTCAACACATCTCCTTCCACAAACCATTTTCCAAGTTGTGTAATTTTCATTCTTGTACCATTACATAGCCAAACTCATTGATTCAAATTTCTCATTAACATAACTATTGCTCCTTTTTTAAGCCTTAAAATATGTGATGGCAAACCTGAAGATTTGAGTGTATTCAAAAACTCAGTAGGGTAAAGAAGATCTTGATCTTGAACATTGAAATTTGCCTTACAAATTGAGTCTGATGATAAATATATCATTTCTTCGCCTGTGAAATTATTCAAAATGCGTTGATTTATATCGTCAACTATTTCATTTGTAGGTGTCAAGATAACCCGCGACACAAGGTAACCTGTGTCCCCAATGTGGCTATTTAAATTTGGATAAATAGAGTCAGCTATAGATTGAACACCATCATGTGATTTTGGGAGCACCAACTTTTGTTCTATTGATATCCATGATTCTCCGATATCCGAGCACTGTTTTCCATCACCTACATCAAGTATCCAATCTGCGAAGTTTTGCATTGCATCTTTTGAGATTGAGTCCAACTCATTTGATTGTAGACACATATTTTTACGTAGCAAATGAACCTCACATGATTTCCAAAGGTATGAATTTTTTATGCAAGCTTGGATCATATCATGCCTATCACCTTTTCGAACTACAGGTAAAATTTGACAAAAGTCGCCACCCAATACAGTAGTTATTCCACCAAATGGTTTCAAACCGTAGTCTTCTTTGATTCCTTTCATAGTATCATGAAGTAATCGATCTACAACCTCAAAGCAATATTTGTTGGCCATGGGTGCCTCATCCCAAATAATTAAAGATGTTTGCATAATTAATTCAGCAAGATGTGTGCCTTTATTGATTGAACATGTTGAAGCCTCATTTGGATTCAAAGGTAATTAAAATCTAGAATGTGCATTTCGACCACCCGGTAGTAATAGAGCAGCAATGCCAGAAGTTGCATCAGCTAGAGCAATCTTACCTTTCGATCTTAATTTTGCAGGTAGTGTTCGCCTAAGGTAAGTTTTTCCCGTTCCACCAGAACCATACACAAAGAATAACTTTTCAAAGTTCAAGGTAATTGATTGAAGCACAAAATCATGAATTGCCTTTTGATCTGAATTAAGACCGTGTAGCAACTGAGAGTATTCTTCATGCATTTTTAACATATCATAATTTAGCTCCTCCGTAATAAGACGGTTGTTCGCTTCCTCAATTACATTGCTATTGGGAATGACCATTACTTTGTCATCTTCCAAAGACTTGTCGACCTTTCTAAGAGGTTTTTGTATCTCTGAAAGCGCATAGTTTTTTAATTGGTCATCTGACAAATGAAGGTCGGGGAAGTTTAGTAGTCGGCGTTGCCTGTATAAAATATCTTCCAAAAGCAACTTCAAATTAGATTCCCAAAGCAAACCTGGATTAATAACAGTACAATTCAGTAAAATTGTTGAGAAGAGCTGACGTAGTTGAATTCCAGTACCCCATGCTACTGCTTCTTTAATACAATCATCAAATTCTTTATCATCCTCTAGTAAACCAAGTGCATAACATGTGTCCTTATAAGTTAGATGTACAAATCCATTAACAGTTTTAATATCTTCAAATGATCGACTGCCTCGTACTTTGTTTAAGAGCATTCGTAAATAAAATTTTTCTCCACTTGTGGGAGGAACATAATATATTCTTCCAACACACCTTCCATTTTTCTGTCTGGTCCACTTTATGCTAGTCTTGTTCCAAACATATTTAGTAGGAAATTCTGCATATATTAGTTGTCGAGCTTCCATGTTTACAGAGTTCATTTTCACCCACTCTGTGAACATCGTGGTTTCAATTCATTCTCTATTTAAAATGGTAGAAATACGCATAGATTCTAGAAAATATATTGTTTGCTGCCCATGGAGGTGAAAGGAAAGGCGTTTGAATGTTGGTTCTCTAAAAAACATATTAAATTGGAAAATTCTCCACGAAGCCTGTGATGGAGAAATGTATCTACAGTCAAGATACTCTTTAATTTCATCACAAAAGTGCATTGAACTTGTTGGACTGTTATCAAAGTTTTCTACATTAGAGATGACTGCTCTAACTCGATCAGGATCTTTGTTGATATATTTGAAAAGATATTTAATTGATATAGAACGATTGCAAAGCTCAACATTAATATGGGCATCATATTTTATCAAAAGATGTCTATTGTATGAGACCACATACCGACTATCAAGTTGGCTACCGTTCTTCAAGATATATCGACCACCATTTCGTCACATATATATAGGGAACTCATCTTCATCTATTGATGTTTTATCATGAAATCTCTTTGGACAGTGCTTCTCACCTTTTCCATTAACCATACATGGAGATTTTTTATTTAAAATACCACATAGTTTGTGTATCATAAATCTTTCAATTGCACTAAAAGTAAGAGGGTCCATTTCTTTATCCAGAATTTATGCCGATATGGTATCATTAATCTTAGATGGTGTTTGTATATTATCTTCGGAATGTAAGAACACTAATACCTCTTTTTTTGAAATTCAACGGTGTACACAACTGTTAAACAAAAGAAACACATAATTAAAAAGAATGAAATAAATAAAAACATTATGGGATATTTATATTTTAATATTCATAGATTTTTAGCAAAAATATTATATTAATTGATTTATTATCAATTGTAAAAGAAATATTATATAATATTAATTATAATAATTATATTAATTTTAATAATTAATAAAGATCACTTAATCGATACAATAACCGGCAAAACTAACTTAATAGATGGAAAAATAGTTTAGAGACTTTTTAATTGGGGACGTTTACATGTAACCCGAAAAATACGCGCAACATGAGTCCCACACCGGTTAAATAGCAAAGAGCTTTACTTTCATCCTAGTATAACAATGGTCAGATCAACGATACGCCTAAGTTACCAAAATATGGATTTACATTTTCTCACGGCGGTCGCCTAAGTTCTCTATCATGTATTAATCTAAAATTTTGGATGGGTTACACCCTTCAAAATACCATTGTTGAGTAAGAAAATAGTTTTTCCTGAGTGACAAAACAAATGGAGATGTATAGATAGGAAGAGCTACCAAAAGAAAGATCTGCATTGTTCTTTTTTTTTTTTTTTATAATAAATAAACAAAGTCTCATGATTTTGGGTTTCATTAATCATTATATACATTTTATCAAAAATTATTTGTTGGTAAATATTCGAAAAAAATAATGTGTATTTGAAATTTCTCTACCTAGAAAGCACCAATTTTTAGATTCAAATCATTACACTTTAATCAAAAAACCATAAATAAAAAATCAAAATAGTATAGTAGTGTGTTAATTAATTACAGTAACATGGATGCCATTGTTCTTGCATGCCTCTAGCATCTTATCATTTCTCCATCCAGGATGCGCAATTTTAAAGAGCTATTGCAGAGCTCACCTTCTGAATATTAACAATCACTGATCCTAACCATATCCTTCGATTGAGATTATTCAAAAGAGTTATAAAAAATAATAAATCTATAGTAAAACATGAAAAAATTCCTAAAAAACTCAAAGGCAAAACTACACCAATTTTTGAACTTGATTTTATCTTGGATTCATAATTATCCTTCTCATCTTCTTAGTATCAACAACATCAGTCATAAACCAATCCTTCAATATGCTACACTCTTGAGTGGGCCTTCATTTTGTTCACAAAGAGCTCTTCACCATCCAGAACTCTCTTCTGCAAGTTTCAGACAGTTATGATCAGCTATAGGACCCAAAACACCAAAAGTGTGTCTATAAGATTTCAATCATTGCTTCGTAGTTTAACTGAGATAAGGCCATTTTTATCTTCCAAGTAGTAATTGTTTTTAGTATAGATAACAACATATGCATTTGTCCATAAGCTGTTTTTAGGTTATTTCCTTACGAAAAACTAAACGATTATGATAAGTGTTTATGCTAAAAGCTTAATTAAATTGTTTATCCGAATAGTAAGGGTCTTAGTATTGAGTCATTAAATGAATCTTTCAAAAAATATAATTTTTACCTGGCATACAGAAGGAAATTTCGAAGAGCTACCGTTGAGCTCACCTTCGAGGGTATCTTTAGAGCACCTTCATCGAGGGTATCAACAATCATCGGTCCTAAAACCATCCTTCAATTACGAATCGACAGATATGGGTTGGTCCGGGGAGAGAGGGGGAAGAGAATTGGGAGCATAAGAAGAAAATGATTAAAAAATGATTTTGCATGCTCTAGTCCCAAAATGCAGAGAGACTTTCGAGGGCAGATCTGGGTTGGTCCGGGGAGAGAGGGGGAGGAGGATTGAGAGGAGAATTATATAGATATTAAAGATATTAGGGATTGAGAGGGGGAGGAAGACAAAACAAAATTAGGGATTAAAGAGATTAAAGAAATTGTTGAAGGAGAAGATCATACTCTCAAGAGGTACACATCAGTTTTTTGTCTGATGTGGAAAATATTTGTATACGTGGATAAATATGATGAGGTGGCATCGGGAGTCTGTTTTAAATATATATAAATAGATTAGATTTTTTTTATTATTATTGATATTGTAAATGAAAAATAACATAAAAATATGTAACTAAATATTAGTCATAAAATGGAACACACATTTTCAGTGGTTAGCAATCCTCTATGGAAGAAGAAGATGATCATGAAGGAGAAAAATATATCAAAGTCAGTTATTCAAATGAATATTAAAATCATTTGAATTTCATCAAACACCACAAAAGCATGTCTTGAGGTTGTGGTATCGTGTCTTCTTAAATATTAGTTCGGTCAAGAAAAAAAGAATAGATATTTGGACTTACATTGGAAATAGTTCTAGAATAAATTCATATTTAATAAATGATAAATAAATAAATAATAGTGAAACGTTTATTGGATTATGAGCTATTATTAATGTTTGTTTATTGTTGATTTTTTTTTTATGAAATGAAATCGTATACTATATGAAGAATAAAAAAAGAAGAGATTATAGTTATTACAATTAAGCAAATAAGTGAGGTGACACAAGAAGAATTACGTGACATAAAATGTAATTATACGTCAAGTGAATGATTTGAGAGTCTATTTTAATATATTATAATAGATTGGAACTTATTGCAAATTAAAATTAGATAATACCTTGTAGAAAGTAAGAATCCATTCATCATCAAATGTCACGGATTAAAATCAAAAACTGATGAAATTTTAATTTTAATTTCTTGGTATTACGGTAAATTTGATTATGTCACATAATTGTATTTTACTGAGAGAGAAGCCTAACATTCCATAATTACCTTTGCTTATAGAGGTCCAAGGCATTCAAAAATTATTTTAAGAATCAAATTGTTTTACTAATTTATTTTTGGGAGAAAGATAATTTATAATTTTATTGTAATATTTCAGTTAAATAGCATCCGCGATTTCCTTAACTTAATTTCAATTAACGTTTTAGTCATTTATTTTCATTTTAAGTGATAATTTTATCTTTTATGTTTTAAAATGTCAACAATGTTATCCTTTTTTTTTTTTACAAAAATTCAAAAAATTCATCAAAATTTTCAAACAAAACCCATAAAATTAATTATCATCTTTCATATAATGTAAATTTTATCAAATGCATAACTCAAATATTCAAATAAACTCATATTTTCATCTCCAACAACATCAAATTTATCAAATAAAGAATAAACTATGAGTTTATTTAAAGATTTAAGTTATGAATTTGATGAAATTTGCATTATATTGAAAATGATAATTAATTTTGTGGGTTTTGTTTGATAATTTTGATGAATTTTTTGAACTTTTGTAAAAAAAAAAAAAAGATAACATTGTTGACATTTTAAAACATAAAAGAAGTGTATGTTAATATTAATTTTAACGTGTTTGTCATTCGTCACCATGAGTTCAACATCATTTTACATTTTTTTATGGGCAAATTCATTTTACTTAATAACTTCAATTTTGTGTGAAAAAAATTACTTTGATTCAATTTGTAATATTATGTTTAGGCATTTGTTGGATAACAACAATTACCCAACCTAGAGCGTTTAACCATTGTTACTTCAGATTCATTTTAGCTTAAACATTTACATATTTGTAATTAAGTCAAAAAATAAAATATATGTAATTATGTTTTTGGATACAGTCGTCCACATTCTCTCAACTCAGTTTTTAAATATTATCACGAAAATGCAATATGTATATAACAACAAAAAAAACTTATCTTTTTACATTTTAACTTCACCATAAAATTAATAATAGAGAATTCAATTTTTAAATTGAACAAGTGATAATTAAGATTAAAAAAAAATGATTTTCTTGTCTCCAAACAAATGCTTATATATATGTATACATCAAAGCAGCGTTACATATGGATTACAATACCATTGAAATGAAAATCTAATTAAAAACAACTTTTTATTTTATTTTATTAGAAATAAAAAACAACAAAAATATATAAAAAGAGTAATTAAAATAGTATTGATAAACTTTTGATGTATTTGCTATTGATTTATTTCATTTGTTATCCAATGCGAGCATATATAAGTCATGGCTCCCATAGTACATCATTTACACAATTGCCGAGTGAAGGGCAATGTATGTAATTAATTCCATATTGATCTAAGCACATCCTTATCTCAAGTAACTCATTATTCGCACAATGAATTTGAGGGATAGCATATTGACACCAATGTGTTTCCTTATGGCCATACGAATGTCTTTTATATGATATGAAACATTAATACGTGGAAAAATACCTTCTTGTTTAAGAATATCGAAAAGATCATATCTGCTCCAAATATTTTGTGCCAACTTAAAAAATTGAGTTTGGTTAAACATGTTGGAAGAGCATATTCCATGCGCGTTCCACTCATGAGCCCAAAAAATTTCATTTGATTGTCCATTTAAATTTGGCCAAGAGAAATCGAGTTGAGTTTCTAATGTACTAATCTGGTTAAATAAGAAATAATGTTATATATTGAAGAGTAAATAATAATAAAGAATAAATAAAAGTTTTTATTATTCTAGATATATATATAGAGAGGAGGAACAAATTACACTCAAATAGTTACATTCATTTCATAATATTGAATTGGATTTTTTTTCCTTCAAAATCCGCCGTTGGATTGAAAGTTAATGTCATATAGATTATTAAATGAGTGTAATTCTTTGAGTGTAATATAATATTTTTATACATAAAGTACTCACCATCGCCTTATTGAATGATTGTAGTTTCGAATCTTTTGTAACACATTTAGATGACTGAAGCGAAGTCTGATTAGAAGGCCACAATCCGTGGATTGTGAACCTTTCATGTGGCATTGTCGGACAATGGTTACTCCTACAGAACGCGGGTGGCCATTGTTCCGCCATTTTAAAAAATTGATACGAAGCGAGACATGGATGTAGAAAGGTAAAACATATGAACAATATCATAACAAGTACTTTCATGGCTACACTTTGTTTCATATCTAACAATGAGAGCTATGTGTTAATTAATTGATCGATATTCAAATAATGGTATGGTATATATAGATAAAAGTTTAGACATTCAAATACATGGATTCATTCTTTCTTCGTTGATATGGACCAAAAATTTGGTAGCATAATGTTAAATCACTTTTTATTTAGTAGTACAAAAGTATTTAAAAATTCTAAAAACAATTCACATGCTTCTTCACATGTTGCTTCACACCCATCTAAGAGTAAACAAGTCACAAAAGCTAACACACCGCATTTAAAATTTACAACATGCAAGGAATGGGTAGTACTTTTTAGTAGCCTAAACAAATTCTAAGTCATTATACACAACTTTGGAAGCATAGCATGTGTAATACAAGTTAAATTACATTCTTAATTAGCAATCTTAAACTTTCTTTTCAATTATGGTTCTTAATTTGCATTGTTAATTGTCATTCGTATCTCTTTTTAGACTACTTAGGATTGTCAACAATTTAAGTGATTTGGTTTTGATGAGAAATACTTTTATTTTGTGCAATGCTATGAGTTGGAGATTTAATTTCATTAGTGCAGATTAATTTAAATTAATATGATATCACTCTAAGTGGTGAGTTGTTGAAACATAAAATTCGTAATAATTAACATTTTTTGTAGAACATACAATTTTTAGTTTTTAGAATAATATTTTCTAGCGTAATAACTAGAAATCTTATGAGTCTATAAACACACATTTAAGAATATGTAAAATATTTTGGAGAAAATAATTGCAACTAATTCATATATTAAATTTTACGTATTAAATTATTATGTTAAAATTTTATTTATATTTTAATGAATGAATAAAATTTAAATCTGATAAAAATAATATTTAAATGTTTGATCAACCGATTTATAATTTAATATCTTATATCATATTTCATTCAAAAGATTATAAGAAAATAGAACAAAAAGAGTATTATGGTCTATATCACATTTCACACATTAAAATATAGTAATAAGTATAAAGTCAATAGTATATTAACCATTACTCATTTATGGTCCATATGATGGACAAAATAATCTATTAAAAATTAATATGTTAATCAATAATCTCTTAAAATTTAGATATTTATAATAACTACATTATTTCAAACAAATATTAATTGCTAAATATTTATCACGAAATAAATCACTTTTTCAAATGTGCAGTTAGGATTCATAAAACCAAAATTAATATTTTTTTTCAAATAAACTCATATTGAAGATCATCCTACAAACAAAATCTATAAATTATATTTAATATTAAAAATCTTAAAAGTATTTTAATAAATATAAATAGATTTAAATAAGTTTTGATCCTTACAAATATGCTTAGTTTTGATTTTAGTCCCTGTAATTTTTATTATTTATTTATACCCTTGCAAATTCTAAGTTTAAAAAAAAGTTCTTTTATGAATCTTTTTTGTAAAAAAAATGATGACATGACTAATTTGGATGAAGTGGCACATGAGGACCGTGTAATTGTTGTTGACTAAACAATATTTAAAATTAAAATTCATTTTATTAACTCATTTAAGTATTTAATTAAAAAACTTAAAACTAATTAATTAATTAATAAACCAATTAAATAATAAAAACTGGATGTTCATCTTCAACCCCAAATTTTTTAATAAAAACTCAACAACCTTCCTCTTCAACCCTAATTTATTCATCTTCAAATAACAAATTTTGTCATGTATGGTTGGTGATATTTTATGAAAAACTTGTATAATTGCTAGAGAATATTTCAGAACATAAAATACATTTATAAATTCTTTTGAACATCCATAACTAGTTTCTTGGTAACATCAATATATTGTATTTATACGTTTTCTTAATTACCTGTTGATATTATTTTGTTTGTTTCTTAGTATAAGTTTGATATTTAATCCTTCAAGCAGAACAATACTTAAAATTTAAGTTTCATGAGTTTGATTGGGTTGTTTGTGGCATTAACAATCCTTGTTCAGATTGAGGTGAAACAACACTCTCCATCTAATTACAACAAAGAAACCATTAAATTGTGGTGTAAGAAAAATGAAAGATTAAAATTTTTAAGGTTTGAATTTAGATATGAGAGTTTGTGATTTGAAGACGAATAAATTAGGATTGAAGATGAAGGTTGTTGAATTTTTATTAAAAAATTTAGGGTTGAAGATGAAGATTATTGAGTTTTTATTATTTAATTGGTTAATTAATTAATTAACTAGTTTTAAGTTTTTTATTAAATAATTAAACTAGTTAATAAAATGAATTTAATTTTAAATATTAAATAGTATCTAGTCAACAACAATTACACGGTCACCATATGCCACTTCATTCAAAATTAGTCATGTCACCATTTTTTTACTAAAAAAAATTCAGAAAAGACTTTTTTTAAAACTTGTTAGAATTTACAACGGTATAGATCAAACAAAAAAAAACTACAAGGACTAAAATAAAAAAGAAACATATTTGCAATGACCAAAAACATATTTAAACCATATTAATATATGTAATTATCTACGGTAAAATCATATTAGTCGTACTCTTTTTTACTCGTGTTGTCATATAATTGTAATTTTAAAATGATTGAGCATAAAATATATTATATATATTTAAAACAGACTTTCGATACCACCTCATCATATTTTGCCCACTTCATCATATTTCATCCACATCAGCCAAAAAACTGATGTGTACCTCTTGAGAGAGTATCTCTCCTCTTTCAACAATTTCTCCTCTTCCTTCCACAATTTCTTTAATACCTCCAAAATCTATTTAATAATATTATTTATAATAAATTTATAAATTATCTATTATATATATTTAAAACAGACTTTCGATGCCACCTCATCATATTTTGCCACCTCATCATATTTTGCCACTTCATCATATTTCATCCACATCAGCCAAAAAGCTGATGTATACCTCTTGAGAGTACCTCTCATCTTTCAACAACTTCTCCTCTTCCTTCTACAATTTCTTTAATACCTCCAAAATCTATTTGATAATATTATTTTATAATAAATTTATAAATTATCTATTATATATATTTAAAAACAGACTTTCGATGTCACCTCATCATATTTTGCCACTTCATCATATTTCATCCACATCAGCAAAAAAGCTGATGTGTACCTCTTAAGAGTATCTCTCCTCTTTCAACAACTTCTCCTCTTCCTTCCACAATTTCTTTAATACCTCCAAAATCTATTTGATAATATTATTTTATAATAAATTTATAAATTATTTATTATATATATTTAAAACAGACTTTCGATGCCACCTCATCATATTTTGTCACTTCATCATATTTCATCCACATCAGCCAAAAAGCTTATGTGTACCTCTTGAGAGTACCTCTTCTCTTTCAACAACTTCTCTTCTTTCTTCCACAATTTCTTTAATACCTCCGAAATCTATTTGATAATATTATTTTATAATAAATTTATAAATTATAAAATTATTTTACAATTATTTATAATAAATTTATAATTTATAAATTATTTTACAATTTGATAATAATTTATAATTTATATTATTATCAAATTATTTTATAAGTTATTTTACAAAAAAAATTTAAATTATTTTTATAGTATTATTAGTTATTTACCAATTGTAATAATTTATATTATTAGTCATTGAATTTAATGAAAAAAAACTATCTAATCACCCATAAATATCGACATAAATGTTATTTATCTAATCCTCCTTACAATTATATTATTCCACTAATAATTTTATATATTAAAAAATTCAATTACTCATTAATGTCAATCCATTTAAAATTACTTTCAATTTATGTCAATCCATTTTTTTTAGTAATATTTTATAGAATAAAAATATATATTCTATTTGATAGAAAAAGACACAAATTTATTAAAATAATCATAAATACGAGTATATAAAAAATTATTAAAAAAGTTACTTCCAATTATTAAAATACCCAAAATTTATTTAAAATTATAATATATATGAATATATTAAAAAATATAATGAACCAACGATTACTATATATGTGTTCTAAAAAAATATGTTAACACTAATTTTTTTATCAATTAAATTATATATTTATAATTGAATGCTATTTTTTATTTTAATTTTCCTTATTATAATGATAATTTGAATGTTAAAAAATAAATGAAAAATTAAGTATTGCATAAAATTAAATTTTTTTTAATAGAATTTATTTTTTGGTACCTATCAACATAACTATAATTCAATTGCACAAATAATTAGTTAAAACTTTTAAATACCTAAAAATTGATTTAAAGTATAAGCAAATCTTTAATATTTAATAAAATAAATTTCAAACTCTTGATGAATATATTCAATAAGTTTTGTTTTACAACAACTTCTCATGCTCGCAATTAAAAACATCATACTAAGAAAACAAATAAATTTAGACTACGCTAGAATATAATTCAACATTAATATTTTTTTTAAAATAAAAATATTAAATAGTCAATCATATTTTTAAATTTTTACATCTTTATTTTGAGTTTCTATTTTACATTTTATTTTATCTAATAAATACAAGTACCATTATATATTGAAAAATAAATTGACAATCAAAGTACAATGAGTCAAACAATTATCATATATAATAAGTTATGATACCAATTTTACAAAATATTTTAAAAATTAAATTAGATGATTGTGATAAACATGATTTTCCCTCATTTTAATTTCTTAATCATATTCAATTATTACAAATCAATAAAGTAATATTATAAGATAACTATATTTATAATAGATAAAATATTACTTATAAAATTATTTTATAATTATTTATAAAATTTATAATTTATAAATTATTTTACAATTTGATAATAATTTATAATTTATATTATTATCAAATTATTTTATATAAATTTATAAATTATTTTAAAATATTATTATTTATTTACCAATTGTAATAATTATATTATTAGTCATTAAATTCAATTGAAAAAAACAAACATAATCACTCATAATCGACATAAATACTCTTTATGAGGGGTAATAATTTTATACGTTAAAATTTCAATTACTCATTAATGTCAATTCATTTATAGTTACTTTCAATTTATGTCAATCCATTTTTTTAGTAATATTTTTATAAAATAAAAATATATATATTCTATTTGACAGAAAATACACAAATTATCATTATATGTTCTACAATATAATTCAACATTAATATTTTTTTTAAATAAAAAATATAAAACAGTCAATTATATTTTTAAATTTTTACATCTTATTGTTGGGTTTGTATTTTACATTTTATTTCATCAAATAAATACAATTACCATTATATGTTGAAAAATAAATTGACAATCCTCTTTCAACAACTTCTCTTATTCCTTTCACAATTTCTTTAATACCTCCAAAATCTATTCGATAATACTATTTTATAATAAATTTATAAATTATAAAATTATTTTACAATTATTTATAATAAATTTATAATTTATAAATTATTTTACAATTTGATAATAATTTATAATTTATATTGTTATCAAATTATTTTATAAGTTAAGTTATAGTAAATTTATAAATTATTTTATAGTATTATCTATTATATATATTTAAAATAGATTTCCGATGTCACCTCATCATATTTTGCCACCTCGTCATATTTTGCCACTTCATCATTTTTCATCCAAATCACCCAAAAAGCTGATGTGTACCTCTTGAGAGTACCCCTCATCTTTCAACAACTTATCATGTTCCTTCCACAATTTCTTTAATACCTCTAAAATCTATTTGATAATATTATTTAATAATAAATTTATAAATTATAAAATTATTTTACAATTATTTATAATAAACTTATAATTTATAAATTATTTTACAATTTGATTATAATTTATAATATATAATATTATCAAATTATTTTATAAGTTATTTTATAATAAATTTATAAATTATTTTATAGTATTATTAGTCATTTACCAATTGTAATAATTTATATTATTAGTCATTAAATTCAATAAAAAAACCCACCTAATCACTCATAAATATCGACATAAATGCTATTTATATAATCCTCCTTACAATTATATTATTCCACTTATGGTGAGTAATGATTTTATACATTAAAAATTCAATTACTCATTAATGTCAATCCATTTAAAATTACTTTCCATTTATGTCAATCCATTTTTTAGTAGCATTTTATAAAATAAAAATATATATTCTATTTGACAGAAAAGACACAAATTTATTAAAAATAATCATAAAATACGAATATATAAAAAATTATTAAAAAAGTTACTTCCAATTATTAAAATACCCAAATTATTTAAAATTATAATATATATGAATATATTAAAAAATATATTCATTGGAATTGTTCTCCGTCCTTCCAAATACTAAGCTACATAAGTACTCAGCATTTACAGGTCCAGTGCTTTGTACCATCTTGTAGAATGCAGTTTCTTCATTTTGTAAGAGTTTCTCGGGTGAACTGTATTCAAGAACCTGAAAATATACAAGAAGATGAATCTTGATATTGAATCATCAAAACTGAATTGAGATTAATTACTAATTGATTGGAAAAAGAAAATTCTCCTTCATTTAGAATGATTTAACTTCATTCAGTCTTTTGGTTAAAATACATGTAACTTTGATCCTTATTTGTGAAATTCATTTTCAATTTGGTTGATATATAAAAATGTTTTAACCAAGTGGCCGTGTGCAACTAGTTAATGAACTTCAGTTAAGGATAAATAGTTTGTGAAAAAACGAGTTTGAATCATAGCTGGAACAATTATTGATCAAACTTTACATACTTTTCGGCCGAACACTAAATTACCAAGTTACATTTTCCTTGAGAACCAAAGGGATAAGACAAAAAAATATACATAAATGACACATACACCTCTCTCTATTATGTAAAAATATAAGAGGTCTATATCACCAGAATGCAGTTGTTCGAATTCTAATATATATATCAAATGATCATCAAGAAAATGACTTATTTTTATGGACAGACCACACAAATACTCTGGTTTGAACCCCCTTTTTCAGATATTTTAGGGTTACAGCCACAGTGAGCACTGACCCATGCCGATATAGAAGTTTCATTTAAACTGTCTCCCTATAACCCGATCAGACATTGTCTTTCCAGTCAGTTTTCAAATCACAGTGTGATAGTCATTTGAATGTAGTTGTTTGGATCCTAAGATACATCAAAGGGTCACAAGATAAAATACTTATTTATTAGGACTTAGGCCACACCAACATTCTTGGATATTTAAATTTAAGTCTACCAAATAAGGGTGACAAGTATTTATCCAAAAATAAATTAAAAATGAGTGCATACAGGGACTAAATTGAAAACTTTTTTATATAGGGACCAAATTAAAAGTTAGTGTGATGTATATGGACAATTTTTTTTTACTAACTCATTTCCATTGAACCAATATAAGTGCAACATACAATAATAGAATATTTGTAGCTCATGCAACTAGGATGATGTACCTTGCCAGTATCTAGCAACAGAATCCGATTGCAGTCGATGATTGTATTCAATCTGTGAGCAATGATGAGCATTGTGCATGAATAAAATTCTTGTCTGATAGTTTTCTGTATAAGAGCATCTGTTCTAACATCAACAGCAGCCGTAGCTTCATCCAAGACAAGAATCTTTGATCTTCTTAGCAATGCTCTAGCTAGACTTAATAGCTGCCTCTGTCCAACACTGAAATTGTCTCCTCCCTCAGAAACCTTTGTTCAACGTAAGAGATTACCTTGTCATGCTTCTTGTTTTCCATTGGAATTTTCAAAATCACTAAGACAAACCAATTATATATTTGCTAGAATTTTACAATTGAACTAAAAATTGTTGGAAACAATTTTCTTAACAAAGTTTCGATGACTGTTATCTTAAGTACAAAAACATGTTCCACTATTTTCTTATAACCATGTTATTATAGGTACAAAGAAAGTATATGTGAATTAGGAATTGATTTACCTCATTAATTACATTTATCAATTTGTCCCTAGAATAAGTTACACAAATCAGAAATTGATTTGTTCTCATGAATTGTAATTATTGGTTGTAATTATCTATTTAGACTATAATCTCTATATATACGCGGAATAACAATGAGGAAGACATCAAACCATTTTTACTGACATGGCATCAGCCTCTCGATCAAACCTGTGATTTCTTGGTTGAGATTGCATTTTTTTTTTCAGCGACTTCTTGGTTTAGATTGTTTTTTTTTTTCAGCGACGCTCTGGTCGTTCCTTGTGGTTCTTTCGTAAGTCTTGCCTTCGTACCATCTCAGTTTCACGGTCATTGTGTGAGCGCGATTATTTCTGTCTGCGCGTCCAATCTTCACAAGTTCTCATTGTTTACGAGTACTCATTGTTCTCATCGTGTTCGAGCTTTCTCATCGTCTTCATCGTGCGTGTCACTTTTGCGTCTGATTCACGACTTGTTGCTGTTCTCGATGGTGTTCTCTTTTGGTTTGCTGCTCTCGATCGTGAATTTTCATTTGGGTTCACAGCTCGGTTCAGCCTCTGTGAAAATCTATACTCAATTTGGTTCGATTTTTTTTCTCTTTTGTTGCTATTGTTTGAAGATTTCATGGCCTCAGAAAAAGAACGAGACAATTTTTGTGTTCGTTTCACCGGCAAGAACTACGAAATTTGGGAATTTCAACTCAAGATGTATGTCAAAAGGAAAGGATTATGGAGTCATTTGGATGGGGTTTCTAAAGCACCAACGGAGAAAGTTGCTTTAGATGCGTGGGAAATCAAATATGCTCAAATTATTTCTTGGATTCTCAGTACTACTGGTACTTTCTCAACTGCCCAAGAAATGTGAAATTATTTGAAGCATATTGTTGAAAAATCAAGGGAAATCAAATTTGATTCTCTTTTATTTTATATTATTTTGTCTATTTTTATTTTATGATTCTGTCATTATTACTCAGTATTACTATTGTAATTTCTTTTCCTATATAAACAGCTTATGGCTATAATAATAAAATATGAAAATATTTTGTCTTTTTACTTTCTTCATGGTATCAAGAGCTCTTAGTTAGGGTTATGTAAAGCTTCCCACAACCTAGTGGGGTTTGGGGTTCCAAAACTAAAAGGGTTGAACCTTCAACCTTGTGGTTAACAGCCACAACGTTCTAACCAATTGAGATAAAGGTATTTGTTTTTTATACCCCATGGAAGGTGCCCTTATGGGTAGCGGCGGTGGCAGCAGCAACGATGGTTTGGGTGAAAAATCAAAAGTAGTCAACAACGCCGACAACATTGGTTTAGGCAGTGGCAGTGGCAATGGCCCAGGCGGCAATGACAATGGTGTATCTAACAATGGTTTTTCCAATTTTTTTGGCCATGAGGGAACTTCTAATTCCCTTAAGATTGAAATCCAGACCCTCAATGAAAAAAATTATGTCGAATGGTCCCAAAACGCAAGATTGATACTAGACGGTAAGGGAAAATATGATTTCCTCACAGGAGAGGTGCAAATGCCTGCCACAACTGATCCGAATTACAGGTTTTGGAAATCTAATAACTCTATTATTATCGTTTGGCAGCTTAGTAATATGGAATCAGCGATTAGAAAACCTTTTATGTTTTTGCCTACTGCGAAAGAAGTTTGGGATGCTTTCAAAGAAACATATTCTGATATTCAAAATTCTTGTCAAATTTTCGATCTCAAATCACGATTTTGGCATGCCAAAAAAAGGAGATAGAGATGCCACTACATATTAAAATGAGTTGATGACACTATGACAAGAATTGGATCTTTGCTATGATGATCATTGGAAGTGCTGTGAGAATAGTGTTTTGTTTCTTAAGAGATAGGAGAACGACCAAGTATTCATGTTCTTGGTTGGGCTTAATAAGCGGCTTGATGAAGTCCGAGGCAGAATATTGGAAAAGATTCCATTGCCATCACTTTGGGAAGCGCTCTCAGAAGTTAGAAGAGAAGAGGCGAGACAAGGTGTTATGATGGGTAAGTCACCTTCTGTTGTTGAGGTTGAAAGCTCTGCCCTAGTCACTAAGAATGAAGACAGGAAGAGAGATGGCAAGAAACCATGATGCGAACATTGCAAACGTCCATGGAACACACATGATACATGTTGGAAGCTCCATGGAAAACCTCTAAATTGGAAGAAAAAAGGAGGAAACGAAGGTCATGCCCTCCAAGCTAGTACCTCTGTTCAAGAGAAGCAGTCTCCTTCAAGCCCATCTCCTTTCACCAAGGAACAATTAGATCAATTGTACAAACTCCTTGAGTCTTAAACTCCTTCTTGCTCTATTGCTCAGAGAGGTAATTTTCCAAATACAACTCTACTTAGTGTCACTCCCAACCATACTTGGATTATCGATTCTGGTGTTACTGATTATATGACTGGGGAGTCGAGTCTGTTTTCTTCTTATAGTCCTTGTGCAGGTAACCACAAAATTAAAATTGCAGATGACTCTTTTTTAGCCATTCCAGGGAAAGGTTCTGTTATTCTGTCACCTGTGTTAACCTTAAAAGATGTCTTACATGTTCCCAATTTATCATGTAATTTGTTATCCATTACTAAATTAACAAAGGATATAAATTGCCAAACTAACTTCTTTCATTCTCATTGAACTTTTAAGGCAATGCTAAGGAGAGTGGAGGACTCTATTATCTTGACAATGGATTCAACTTCAAAGACCAACAAAAAACGAGTATCTGCTTTGAATCTATTTTTGTTTCTTTTAATAATGATGATATTATGTTATGGCATTTACGGTTAGGACATCCTAGTTTTCCGTATTTGAAAGATTTGTTTCCTAAATTATTTTCTAAGAAGGATCTGTCTTTATTTCATTGTGAAACTTGTGAATTTGCTAAACATCACTGTTTTTCTTTTTCTACACAACCATATAAACAATCAAAACCATTTGCAGTTATTTGTAGTGATGTTTGGGTCCTAATAGAATAAACACATTTTCTAATAAAAAATGATTTATAACTTTATTGATGATCATACTAGAATTTGTTGGGTTTATCTATTGATTGAAAAATCGAAAGTTGAACAGGTTGTAAAAAATTTCTTTAAAATGGTGCACACTCAATACCAAACAAATATTCAAGTCTCCAGAAGTGACAATGGTAAGGAATATTTTAATATATTGTTGATCGATTTTTTTCTTGCAAATGAGGTTGTTCATCAAAGTTCTTGTGTTAATACACCCTAACAAAATGGAATTGCAGAGAGAAAGAATAGGCATCTTCTTGAGGTTTCTAGAGCTTTACTATTTTCAAATAAGGTTCCAAAATATTTGTTGGATGAAGCTGTTTTAACTGCATCATATTTAATTAATCGAATGCGATCTAAAGTTTTAGATTTTCATACCCCTCTTGATGTTTTTCATACTCCTCTGGACTAGTGTCTCTGCTGATTTGCCACTAAAAGTTTTTGGTTGCACTGCTTTTGTTCATGAACATAAACAACTTGACAAACTCGAGCCACGAGCAATAAAATGTGTTTACCAGTTACTCTCCAACTCAGAAGGGGTATCGGTGTTTTGAACCAAAATCAAAAAGAATTTTTGTAACCATGGATGTAACTTTTATTGAAAATCAACCTTTTTTAAGGAAGATTCATCTTCAGGGGGAAATTTTAAGGAAGATTCATTATTTACTTTTGAAAACATCATTACTTTAACCGATATAGTGTTGACACAAAATTCGGAGACTTATATTGATGTACCAAAAGAAAATGTTCAAGAACCCATATTGGAACTCAATCCACTTATGAATGAGGTTTCGACAGATTAGGGGGCGACAATTTAAAATTAAAATGGCAATGATCAAATTCTTGATCTCAATAATAATGAAGGACCACCTGAAATGCCACAACATAATGACTCAGATAAAGAGACACAAAGCAGATTTACTACCATTGACCCTGCTTGGAAGAGAAATGTCTTTGAAAGACGAAACCATAAACAGAGAAATGAAGGACCTATTCTCCAACCCTTCCAAGATTCCGAACCAATAGATAATCCAACATATCATCTTGATACAGGTAAGCCTTCTTCTGTTCTTAAGAGTCATGTCGAGTATCTTAATATAGACCTTCGTATTGCAATTAGAAAACCTGTTAGATATGCACTCTAATTATGTGTCATACTCAAAATTGTCTTATTCATTTGCTGCATTTACCTCTAAGTTGTCTGCTGTAGAAATTCCAAAAAATATATAGGAGGCTCTAAAAATTCCAAAGTGGAAAGAAGCTGTTCTTGAGGAGATGAGAGCTCTTAAGAAGAATCAAACTTGGAGAGTCATGACGTTATCTACAGGAAAGAATACCGTTGGCTGTAAATGAGTATTTACTGTGAAATATAATTCTGATAACACAGTTGAAAGATACAAGGCACACTTGGTTGCTAAAGGGTTTACTCAGACATATGACATTGATTTCTTAGAAACCTTTACTCCTGTTGCCAAATTAAACACTATTAGAGTTCTCTTGTCTTTGGCGGTGAATTTAGATTGGTCTCTTAACCAACTTGATGTTAAAAATGTTTTCCTAAATGGTGATTTGGAGGAGAAAGTATACATGGATAGTCCACTTGGCTTTGAAGATAAGTTTGGTTCAAATGTGCAAACTACAAAAATCCCTTTATGGCCTCAAGCAATCCCCAAGGGCTTGGTTTGAAAAATTTACTCGGTCTGTCAAAAGGCAAGGACATATGCAGCGACAATCAGACCATACGCTGTTCATGAAGTTCTTCAATCTTTCTATGTTTAAGAAATTTTTGACATATGTTGGAAATCAGTTTCAAACAAGTATTAAAATTATTCGCTTTGACTCTGGCGGTGAATATATCTTACGAGTTTCAAGAGTACCTTCAATAGAAAAGCATTTTGTCTCAATGTTCTTGTCCCAATACCCCGAACAAAATGGGATGCCAGAACGCAAGAATCGTCATTTTCTTGATGTGACGCACACCTTACTTCTCCAAGCTTCCGTACCCTCTAGGTTTTGGTTGGAGGCTCTATCCACAATAGTTTTCTTAACCAATCACCCCTTCTACGATTATTGATTTTGATTCTCCTTTCTTTCGTATTTTTAGAACTCACCCTAATTATAGTGCTTTACATACTTTTGGATATGTATGTTTTGTTCACCTACCTCCGTTTGAAAGGCATAAGCTTGAAGCACAATTTGTTCAATGTGCATTTATGGGGTATATTCACTCTCTGTCTACCTCTCTCTAGCTTATCTATTCCTACTTGCTACTCAGGGGTTGTTAAAGATGTGCGATGGATAAAAGCAATGAACGAGGAACTCTTCAAAATAATTTCACATGAGATATTGTCTCTTGTCCTCCTCATATCAAAGCCATAGGCTGCAAATGGGTGTATTTGTGAAATTGAATTTTGATGGTTTCCTCAACCATTACAAGGCTCGATTGGTTGCCTTAGGAAACAAGCAGGAATATGGCATTTATTATGATGAGACATTTGCACCCGTTGCCAAAATGACAACTATTCGAACTGTGCTCTCTATAGCTGCTTCCAATGGGTGGACTCTTCATCAGATGGATTTGAAGAATGCATTTCTTCATGGTGATCTAACTGAAGATATTTATATGATTCCTCCTAAGGGCATATTCTCTTCATCTATGGGTATGTGCAAACTCAAACGCTCTTTGTATGGTTTAAAAAAGACTCCCAGAGCATGGTATGAGAAGTTTCGTTCCACTTTACTTGAGTTCTGTTTTACTCAGAGTCAATATGACTCCCCTTTGTTCATTCACCGCACCTCTGCAGTATGACATATCGTTTGCTGTCCAACAGGTAAGTAAGTTCATACACTCTTCTCATAATCTTCACTTAGTAGTTGTCCGTCGTATAATTCGCTACTTGAAAGGTACCTCTCAACGGGGTTTGTTCTTTCCTATTGGCACACCTCCTACATTGATTGTTTACAGTGATGCTGATTGGGCTGGGTGTCCTGACAATCGACGATATGTCCCCGATTGGTGCATGTTTCTTCGTTGATCTCATGGAAAAGTAAGAAGCAATCAAGAGTCTCTAAATTCTCTACTAAATCTGAGTATCGTGCCATGTCTACTGCTTGTTCTGAAATAATTTGGCTTTGTGGTTTTTTGTCTGAACTTGGGTTTCTTCAAACAGAGCCAACATCTCTCTTTGCTGACAATACAATTACAAGTGCCATTCAAATTGTTGCCAATGCAGTTTTTCATGAGCGCACAACGCATATTGAAGTAGATTGTCATTTTATTAGGGAGGCCTATGATAATCATATTATTTCACTTCCGCATGTCAACACTCAATTGCAGGTTGTAGATATTCTTACCAAAGTTGTTCCTCGTCTGCGCCATCAGTTTCTTGTTAACAAATTGATGCTGTTTGACCAACCACATCAATTTGAGGGGGATGTGAATTAGGAATTGATTTACCTCATTAATTATATTTATCAATTTGTCTCTAGAATAAGTTACACAAATCAGAAATTGATTTGTTCTCATTAATTGTAATTATTTGTTGTAATTACCTGTATAGACTATAATCTCTATTTATACGAGGAATAACAATGAGAAAGGCATCAAGCCATTTTTACAAACAGTATCCACTGCCGTGTAGCTATGATTAATCTCCGTGGGAGAATCAGTTGGGCACACAAGGTGGGTGAACTGCATTAACACTTCGTTAACTATTTAAAAAAATTTCTAACTTTGTTGTTCCAAATTGATGTTCAAATATCATTTCTGAATAATACGAGCAACTTCAATGAGTAAATTTATACCATAATAATCAATGTACCTGAGCATCTAGACCACATGAATTTCTTCTTATGACATCCTTCAAGTGTGCCCTTTCCAAAGCTTCCCAAAGGTCAGCATCATTGTGTTCGTTAAATGGATCAAGATTGAAACGAACGGTTCCTAAAAGATAGAATGACAGTTTTCAGAACAGAAATGTTATATTCAAATTCATAGAGAATGTTTATTCACAATAAATCAAAATTTTGCAGACAGTGGATCAAAATTAAACTTACCCTTGATTAACTAAATATAGAATAAGATTTATGGTTATAGTTCATACCGGAGAAAAGAACTGGTGATTGAGGTATGATAGTAAGAACTCTTCGCAAATCAGCTAGTTCAAATGTAGAAATATCACATCCATCAATAATGATTCTTCCACTTTGTAGTTCAACAATTCGAAATAATGCATTAAGGATGCTAGACTTTCCTGCACCAGTTCTTCCAACTACACCTATCTTCTCAGTCGAAGGTACCGTAAAAGACAATCCATGCAAGACTGGTGGAAGTTCAGGCCTATAACTAAGAACAACATTCTCAAACTCGATTGATCCTGACGTTGGCC
Source organism: Cicer echinospermum (assembly GCA_002896215.2). Lineage (NCBI taxonomy): Eukaryota > Viridiplantae > Streptophyta > Magnoliopsida > Fabales > Fabaceae > Cicer > Cicer echinospermum. The sequence continues at coordinate 5,258,128 of PGTU02000006.1, forward strand.
ATCCGGGTGGTGGACGATTTGTCTCAATTATACCAAGACCCTCAGTTTCTAAATTTATATATGTGTCAATGCGTTCGACCGAATTCAAACTATTTTCAGCTCTACTTGCTTGTCTTCGGACACCACTTAAAAGATTTGTTATGTTCAATGTATAACTCAGAAGTAGACCCATTGTAGATGCCATCTTTGCAGGGTTTTCTGATCTTGCATTTTGTAAGACAGCAAATGTTGCTATCAACCAAATCAGGAGACCTCCTAAGCTTTCTAATCGTATTGTCAACCAACGGTTCGAACTAGTATTCACAAGAGTGAATCTGATATTGTTATCCATGAATTGTCCATTGATGTTTGAAATCCTGTCGTAAGCTTTGTAAGCGCGAATGCTTGACAAACCATTCAAAGATTCTCCAAAATGTGCATAAACAGGAGACCTTGTAATGGAATCCATGCGCTTCACTTCTCGAGCTGTGCTCTATTAGGCATGATATTAATATGAAAGATTAGTTAATTCCATCAACCATGATCACTAAGCGAATGTTCGAATCCGGAGTCTGGAGGGTTGACTATATTTTGGTATATATTTGAGATTTAAAAAAATTGAAAGAATAACATAATAGATGATCATAAAACATTTCAATCCTAGAAGTTATCTTTAAATCATTCATTATATTGCTTCCTTAATTTATAAATTAAAAATAAACTGTCCCCTGCCCTCCTCTCCAAAATCCTCCATCCAAACACACCCTTAGTGTGAATGCCTAAAAAAATTATCAATTCCTAAAATTAAAGGCAAGATATAGAACACACCTGGTAGAATATATAAGCAACATAGAAAAATATCAGAATTGGCATTATAGCCCACAAGGATATGGTGCTGACGGTGCCTATAAGAACAAATGTTGAAAGTAGTTGCCAGACTTGCCCAAGAAACATATTCCCCAAATTAAAAACATTGGTATCTATGTCTCCTGTGTCTTTCGCAAATCTATTAATTATGCGGCCAACAGGATTGGTCTGGAAGAACACCATTGGAGTGCGTAGAATTTTATCTAGCATCGCATCGTGCAATCTTTTGGCAGCACGAAGACTTGAAATGATCAACCAATAAGAGTTTGCAAGTGCCACAGATACCTGAACGCAACAAGGGAAAAATTCATTTCATTTTTCAAAAACCGAAGGAAGAGCAGAAAGGTATTTAGTGGTAAGTTACATAGCTTGTTGAAGGATGAAAATTTTCTTGAGCAATACTAATTCCTTACAAGTTGTTGCATGAGACGTAAATAAAAAGGTATATGCTGAAAGTTGAAACCATGTGTATCAACTACGCAATAGACTCTTTATATAGGCTCAAAAACAATAAATAAGATAACTACAAATATTCTATCTCTATTTACAAGATATGATATGGTATGATAAGATCGAAAGCTGATCCAGAGAGATAAACGAATATATTATAATATAATATCAAGATATTATTTTATATTCTAACACAAGTAAAGCAAAGGATACTAAATACTAGGTAGAAAGGTGAATATTGGAGTTTGGAAGCATGTGAGAAATGAGAAGATACAGTTGTTAAATTAAAACTCATAGTCATTGAAGAATCACCTGTCCGAATGAAAAAAGTGCATAAATGAAAATAAAATATCCTGCTTGAGAAGCTGCAGTGGAATCTTGAGATGTCCACACACTTAACCATGTGCTACTCGAAATTCGAAGAGCTTCTGTTAATGTGTAGCATGCAAAAAGTATAGAAACTACCCAGAGCCCTCCCAAAGCAGATGTGTAACTGTAATTTTGGATATGTGATTATAAGTCATAACCAAACTAGAGTATCCAAATTGAGTCCAAGTAGAAAAAAGTGCAAAGCATGGCTAGTGGTCACAAAAGCAAAAGAAATACAACACCAAAAAAGCTTCCATAACCAAACCAAATTAACATAAATCTTATTTGAACATCAATTTGTGATGACAAAATTCGACAATTTTTTAACGACTAATGCAGTTTGCACACGTGGTAAATGAAATGTTATATTTGATTAATAGATATATCACTTAACAAATATTCTTAGATTTTTAATGTTAGAAATAATAAAAACTATTCTTGCGTACTCACTTAACAACTTTACGTTTTTAAGATAGTTGGTTCAAGACATGACAAGATAGTTGGTCTAGATTTTGAACCTCGCCTTTCTCATTCTTTAAATATAAAATCAAATTTCATCACAAGATAAGTTGACATGTGTTTTGTCCAATACTTTAGCAGCTTAACCTTATCAGATAGTTGGTTCATGAAATTATTAATAAAAGGAAAAGATTCATGCACTATTCAAATTTCAAACTTCATGAAGATCTTACCTCGTTAAAACTTTCCAACTAACCACGCCTGTCTCCCGCTCTTCTTTCTTAACAAGTACCGATTTTCGCAATTTTCCTTTCTCATAGTTTGTATCATTTGGTAACTCTACCATTGCCTCATTATTAAAGGGTAAAGCATCAGTCTTGTTGTCATGACTATCTCTATCTTTGTTACTATCTACCTCTTGTTCCATTTTCCCTGCATTTTCCATTAGTTTCTGAAATAGAGGCCCACATTTCGACAACTCCTCGAACGTTCCTTGCTCCTTAATCATACCTTCACTAACAAGAATAATTTTTTCCACCTGAGGGAGAAAATGGAGCTGGTTGGTGACAAGAACCCTGGTTTTTCCTTGCAGCCCTTCCTTTATACAATTCCTGAAAACCTAAAGGACAATGTAAATCAGGTTATATGAACTATGAATTGTGATCATAGATGATTTCAGAAGAATTAAATGGTCAAAATTAACGGTGGAATCAGCAATTTCAGTCTACTGTGAACCACCTGCCAAAGCAGTCTATTATATAAAGGACTGTTTTACAGCTTGATAAGAATGATACCTCCTGAGCAATATGAGCATCAAGAGCACTTAAAGGATCATCAAATATATATACATCTGAATTTGAGTATACAGCCCTAGCTAAGGAAACTCTTTGCTTTTGCCCACCACTAATATTCACTCCTCTTTCTCCAATCTCTGTAAAGTCGCGTCCCTGAAAATATATAAATGAGATAAATCAATCATATAAAAGTTGTGTATTAATTTTTTTAAATTATAGAGAAGATGAAAGTTTATAAACAATCTTACAGGTAAAAAGTTGAGATCATGCTCCAAAGAGGTGACATCAATGGCCTTCCAATACCGGTTATGATCGAATTTTGATCCAAATAATATATTTTCTCGAACCTGAAAATAAGAAATTATTTAGAATGATAAATAGTACTTATTGAAAGAGAGAAAATAATATACAAGAGACATCATGCATAAACCGTGTCTCAACTTCACCATAGAGGTCTCATTATATAGGTTGAAAACCAATCACTATACAAAGTGCAAATAAGAATATTTGTTCACTTTGCATATAGTAGGTCTCAAGAATTAGGGTAAAAATATATTTTATTGAATTAAAAATATGTTGGCAATACATCAGTTATATATATATACACACACACACACTAGATTACTATATGTTGAAATATTATCATTATTAAAACTATCATCTTCTTTCAATTTTTATTTTCTTTATATCACTCCTAAATTTAAGGAGCTGAGTAATTGTACTTTCTCCTATTTAAGGAGCTGAGTAATTGCAGGTCTAAACAAAGAACTTGATGAAGTAAGAGGCAAAATCCTTGGAAAAAACCCTTTACCAACTCTTCCAGAAATTTTTTCAAAAGTCAGAAGAGAAGAGGCCAGACAAGAAGGGATGATGGAAAATTCAATCATAGATGGGTCAGCACTAATCACCAGAAATTTCAATGAGGAAGGTAAGAAAGATAATAAGAAATCAGAGAAGCCATGGTGTGACCATGCAAACATCCGTGGCACACGCGCGAGACGTGTTGGAAGCTACATGGAAAGCCTCCTAATGCGAAGAAGAAAGGAAAAGGTCGTGCATTTCAAGCTACTTCTGATCAAGAGTTACAGTCTTCCTCAAGTTCATTTTCATTCACCAAAGAGCAACTAGATCAACTGTACAAACTTCTTGAATCTCAAGCCCCTTCTAGCTCCATGGCTCAGAAAGGTAATTTTTTATAAGCCCACCTTAGTGTCATCCCTAACCATAGTTGGATTTTTGATTCTAGAGCTACTGACCATATGACCGGAGAACCTGGTATATTTTCCTCATATAAACCTTGTACAGGTAATTCAAAAATTAAGGTTATCGATGGCTCGCTTTCACCCGTGGCAGGAAAAGTTTCTATTGTTTTATCTCCCTAATTTGGCTTGCTACCTATTATCCGTCAGTAAATTAACCCAAAATAAAAATGTGAAGCTCATTTTTTTGACACACATTGTGTATTTTAGGATATGATCTCGGGAAAGATGATTGGCAGTGCTAAGCAAAGTGGTGGACTCTACTATCTTGAAGAAGGACCTAAAAACAAACACCAATTCGGACCAGTAGGTTCTTCAGTTGAATCTTTTTTGTTTCAAATAATAAGGATGATATTATGTTGTGGCATTTGAGGTTAGGCCACCTTAGTTTTAAATATTTAAAGTCTCTATTTCCAAAACTTTTTGTTAATCAAGATATTTCCACATTTCAATGTGAAATTTGGGAGTTTGCTAAACATCATCGAAATTCCTTTCCAATACATGAGTCTAAACCTTCAAAACCTTTTTCGGTGATTCATAGTGATTTTGGGGGCCTAATAGGATAAGTTTTTTATCCAACAAAAGATGGTTTATCACTTTTACACTTTTACAGATGATCATACCAGACTCTGTTGGGTGTACTTATTAAAGAAAAATCAGAGGTAGCTCAGATAATAAAAAAAATTTGTAAATTGGTGCAGACACAATTTAACTCTCAAATACAAGTGTTTAGAACTGACAATGGAACTAAATACTTTAACACATTCGTGGGAAATTTTTTTATGGCAAACAGAATTGTTCATCAAAGCTCATGTGTTAACTCAACTCAGCAAAATGGAAAATTGCAGAGAGAAAAAACTGACATCTTCTTGAGGTGGCATGGGCGTTACTCTTCTCTACCAATGTCCCAAAATATTTGTGGGGTGAGGTTGTCTTAACAGCTGCACATTTGATTAATCGCATGTCATCACGTGTTACAATTTCGAACACCTTCTCAAATTTTCTTGTAACACTTTTCCATTGCATCAATCTTTCCTGATTTACCATTGAAACTTTTTGGATGCACGGCTTTTTGTTCATGAACATAAACATCTTAGAAAACTTGAACCCATGCTATAATATGTGTTCTTCTTGGATACTCCTCCACTCAGAAAGGTTATAAATGTTTTAATCCAAGTACAAAGAAAATGTTTGTCACAATGGATGTTACCTTTTTTGAAAACAAACATATTTTTTAGAAGAATCATTTTCAGGTGGGAAGTCAAGTGAAAATGATTCCCTTCAATTATATGAAAATCTGATTTTTTTCAGAAAATGTGTATACATCACATAATTCTGTTACTACTGCACTTAAAGAAATTGACTCATAAACAATAAGTGGTTCTACTTCTACCACGAGTAAGGGTCTTACCAAATTGAGGCTAACAAATAAAGAAAATGCTTTTTTGGAACTTAATTTAAAAATTAAAAAAAAAACCAAATATCCCCACATAAGAATCCTTGTGATGAAACATAAAAAAGATTTGAAGAGGGTGATCCAAATTGGAAAGGTGTATGTAAGAAGGAACCAAGATCAATTAGTGGAAGACCCCATTCCTCAGCTCAGCCAAGAATCTGAACCGAGTGAAAGCCAACCAACCGAAACAAGTAAAATTCTTACTAAACCTACTCCTATATACACTGATCTACATGTTCCCATAGCCTTTAGGAAACCTATTACATCATGTACTGGACACTCTATGTCTAATTTCATATCTTATTCAAACTTGTCCTCCTTTTTTGCTACTTTTACCTCTCACTTGTCTTGCCTAGAGATTCCAAAGAATGTACAGGAAGTTCTAGAGGCTCCAAAGTGGAAGGAAGCTGTTCTTTAGGAGATGAAAGCTCTTGAAAAAAATAAAACTTGGAGTGTCATGACTCTACCAGCTGGTAAAAGAATTGTGGGTTGCAAGTGGGTGTTTACAGTGAAGTACAACTTAGATGGATCAATTGAAAAGTACAAAGCTAGGTTGGTTGCTAAAGGATTTACTCAAACCTACGACATAGACTACTCAGAGACCTTTTCCCCTGTTGCTAAGCTTAACACAGTCAGAGTTCTCTTATCTCTTGCTGCTAATTTGGATTGGGTGCTCCACCAATTAGATGTTAAAAATGCATTTCTCAATGGTGATTTAGAAGAAGTGTATATGGACTGCCCTCCAGGTTTTGAAGACAAATTTGTATCACAAGTATGCAAACTGAGGAAGTCTTTGTATGGATTAAAACATTCTCCGAGAGCGTGGTTTAAAAATTTACTCAGTCAATAAAGAAACAGGGATATACTCAAGGGCAAGTTGATCATACCTTGTACACAAAGTCTAGCTCAAATGGAATGACAACTGTTTTAATAGTGTATGTTGATGACATTGTTCTTATAGGTGATGATGTGGCAGAAATAGAGAAACTAAAGAAAAGTTTAGCTGCAGAATTTGAAATCAAAGACTTGGGTCCCCTAAAATACTTTCTTGGCATGGAAGTGGCGAGATCAAAAAGGGGGATAATAGTCTCTCAAAGAAAATATGTTCTAGAGCTCTTACAAGAAACAAGTATGAGTGGTTGTAGGCCAACTGACACTCCTATGGACCCAAATGCCAAACTTTGGGAGAAAGGAGACACCCCGGTTGATACTGGAAGATATTAGAGGTTAGTTGGAAAACTGATATATTTGACTCATACTCGTCCTGACATTTCCTTCTCTATTAGCGTTGTCAACCAATTCATGCATACCCCATATGAAGAACATCTCGAAGTAGTTTACAGAATCTTGAGATACTTGAAGGCAACTCCTGGAAAAGGGTTTTTCTTCAAAAAGACCAATGATAAAAATGTGGCAATATTTACCGATGCAGATTGGGCAGGATCTGTTATAGATAGGAAGTCAACTTCAGGGTATCGCACATATGTGTGGGGAAACTTGGTAACTTGGAGAAGTAAGAAACAAGGAGTGGTTGCAAGAAGTAGTGCCGAAGCTGAGTTTAGGGCAATGGCACAAGGAATTTCTGAAGGTATGTGGATTCTTAGAGTTTTGAAAGAACTTGAGATAGTGGTGGAACTTCCACTGAAGTTATATTATGACAACAAGGCCGCTATAAGCATAGCCCACAACCCGGTTCAACATGATCGAACAACGCACATTGAAATTGATTGCCACTTCATAAAAGAGAAAATTGATTTTGGTATTCTTTGCTTGCCATTCGTTCCTTCTAATCAACAGACAGTTGACATATTGACCAAGAGCTTGACCAGGACAAGTTCGGAACATTTGATAAGCAAATTGGGCATGATTGATATCTATGCACCAACTTGAGCGGGGGTGTTGAAATATTGTCATTATTAAAATTATTCATCTTCTTTCAGTTTTTTTTTATTTTCTTTATATCACTCCTAAATTTAAGGAGCTAAGTAATTGTACTTTCTCCTATAAAAGGATCCCCTATTTGTCAGAATAATACACAACAACTATCAATAAAATTTCATTATACTGTACTACCAAATCCCTATTAGTACTCATATATAACTATATCCCTACTAGTACTCCTATACAACCGAATCCCTATACTTGAGGGATATCTTTAATAATAAAACAGAAACATATTTTGACACTCCCCCTCAAGCTAGTGAATAGGTGTTCTTTGTTGAAGTTGTGGGATTTTAGATAAAATAATAAGAGTTTGAATATTATTGATAATAGTTGTATGTTGACTTGATTACAAAAGACTCAATATTAATATCTATTTATAGAGATACATAGATTCAATCCTAAATAAGTAGCAAATCATAATAATAATGATTATAAATTGATCTTAGAAAATAACTCAAGATACTCTAATATAATATAAAAGATATTATAAATATTTTATTATATTCTAACACTCTACCTCAAGCTAAAGCATAGCTTATTACAAGAAAACAATGTATTTATTAAATGTAAATGTTGTTACTATTATTTATACTGAGAAATGTCAAAGCAAAAGGCATCAAGCCAAGTTTACTGAGATGGTATTAGTAGGTTTACGATCAAACTTGTGATTTCATGGTTTTGGGAATTTCAGTTCAAAATGTATGTCAAAGGAAAGGGATTATGGAGTCTCCTTGATGGGGTTTCTCAAGCACCAATAGAGAAAGCCGCCTTAGATGCGTGGGAAATCAAATATGCTAAAATTATTTCTTGGATTCACAATACTATTAATCCTCATATAATAATTTCCGCTTTTTTTCAACTGCTCAAAAAATGTGGAACTACTTGAAGCGTATCTACAACCAAGACAATACGGCCAAATGTTTTCAATTGGAGCTAGAGATAGCCAACTACAAACAAAGCGATTTGTCTGTTCAAGAATACTATTCTGGATTTTTGAATTTGTGAACAGAACACTCTGCGATTATATTTGTTGCGGTTCCCAAGACTTCTCTTGCGGATGCCCAAGCTGTCTACAACACTAGTAAGCGTGATAAATTTCTCATGAAACTTCGTCCCGAATTTGAGGCTGTTAGAGGTGCTTTGCTGAATAGAACTCCTGTTCTTTGGATACATGTGTTGGTGAACTTCTCATAGAGGAACAACGCCTCTTTACTCAAGAAACCATGTCTCATGATGCTGTCACTTCCGAACCTGTTGCATATGCTGCTCAAACCCAAAGTAAAGGTCGTGATATGCGACAACTCCAATGTTTTTCGTGCAAACAGTTTGGACATGTTGCTCGTAGTTGCAATAAGTTTTGTAATTATTGCAAGCAGCAAGGTCATATTATCTCTGGTTGTCCCACACGCCTTCCATGACCAGCACAACATTCAGTGCAGGCATTCCATGTCACTACGAGCTCCGCATGGTGCCTATAATGGTGGTGCTCTATAGCCTGAAATGATTCAACAAATGGTACTTTCTACTCTTTCAGCCTTGGGAATTCAGGGTAAGTTTTCTAATGTTTCCAATCCATGCTTTCTTGATTTTGGTGCATTCAATCATATGATGGGTTCGTCTAAATGCTTGCACAATTTACGTTCTTATCATGGTAATCAGAAATGCTTGCACAATTTATGATGGGTTCGTCTAAATGCTTGCATTCCAATTTATTGTCTGTTGGACAATTGGTGGACAACAATTCTAATATTAATTTTTCCGTGATGGTTGTCTTGTGCAGGAGCAGGTGTCGGGGAAGGTGATCACGAAGAGACCTAAAATGGGAAGATTGTTTCCACTCCAATTTATTTCCAATCATTTATCTCTTACTTATAATAATGTTTTGAATTCTTATGAGGATTGACATAGAAAATTGGGTCATCCAAACTTTGTTATTTTGTTTCATTTATTTAAAACTGGTTTGTTGGGAAATAAAAATGTTTCTAATGCCTCTGTGCCATGTTCTGTTTGCAAATTGGCTAAAAGTAAAACACTTCCTTTTCTGTCTGGTGCTCATCATGCTTCCACTTATTTTGAGATGATTCATAGTGATGTATGGGGAATGTCTCTTGTAACTTCTCATGCTCACTATAAATATTTTGTCACATTTATTGATGATTACAGTCGTTTTACTTGGATATATTTTCTTCGATCTAAATCTAAATTGTTTTCTATGTTTAAGAAATTTCTAACATATGTTGAAACTCAATTTCAAACAAGTGTTAAAAAATTTCGCTCTGACTCTAGTGGTGAGTATATGTCTCATGAGTTTCAAGAGTATCTTCAACAAAAAGGTATTTTGTCTCAACGCTCTTGTCCAAATACCTCCAACAAAATGGAATGGCAGAACGTAAGAACCGTCATTTGCTTGATGTAACCTCTTACTTGTTCAAGCTTCTGTACCATCCCGATATTGGGTGGAGGCTCTTTCCACAGCTATCTTCCTGAACAATCGTCTTCCTTCTACGATTATTGATCTTGACTCTCCTTTTTTTGTCTTTTTTAAATCCATCCTAATTATAGTGATTTACATACTTTTGGATGCGTGTGTTTTGTTCATCTACCTCCATTTGAAAGACATAAGCTTAGAGCTCAATCTGCTCAAAGCACATTTTTGGGATATAATCATTCTCATAAGGGCTTTGTGTGTTATGATATTTTTAGGAATGTGACAATTTTTTATAATCAATTTATGCTTCACTGTTTTTCTCTTGCCATGAATGATATTGATATTCTTCCCAACTTTTCCACTATGCCTCAATATATAGAACGTTTTAAACCAGGAAATGTATATGTTAGAAAACACACAGCAGGTTATAAGCCCCTTTCTCAACATTGATCCGCCACCTGACCCTGTAGTGGTTGCACCACGACGTTTTGATAGAGCGTCTCAAGCACCAGATAGATATTCACCAAACAGGTATAATTCCTCACATACTTCTTTGTCTGTATCTCTCTCTAGCATATTTATTCCTACTTGTTACTCACAGGCTGTTAAAGATGTGCGCTGGATAAAAGCAATGAATGAGGAACTTCAGGCTCTTCAAGAGAATTTCACATCGGACGTGAACAGTAACAACGTGAATATTGAACACACTATGGCAGAGAACAGGCCAAAAAGAAATCTCAAGTTGCTACAATGAAGGCAGCAAAAATGGTCACAATGAAGGTGGCTAAGGTTTCAAGAAAAAAGAAACCGCAATGAAGGCGGTAGGTTGATGCAGAAGCGAGACTCTCAAAGACCGAGAGCTCTGATACCATCTAAAAAATTAGAGTAAAAATATATTTTATTGAATTGAAAATATGTTGACAATACATCAGATATATGTATACACACACTAGATTACTATACAGCCAAATCCCTATTAGTACTCATATAAATAAATCCCTACTAGTACTCCTATACAACTGAATCCCTATACTTAGGGATATTAAACAGAAACAGATTTTGACGGTATGAATAAAATGATAAATCTTAGAAGCATGAACCAAGGTGAAACTCACTGTAGCGTTGAAAATCCATGAAATCTGAGGAACATAAGCAACAGTGCCTCTGATTGTAGCATTTCCATCAGATATAAGAGGTAACTCTTCAAGCATTGCTGAAATAAGTGATGTTTTCCCTTCTCCAGTACCTCCAATGATTGCAACTAAGCTTCCAACTGGTATTTCAACATTGATATTTGATAATGTGGCCTTCTCTGCCTGTGAGTTGAATAGGTTTTTCATACAAGTGAGTTTTGCACACAACTAATATCAAGATTATATATAGAATGGATCAAAACAAATGATAAATGAATTTTTTGCCTCAATTTAAGAATATTTAAGAATATTACTCAAAAGTAATAGTTTGGTCTGATAAGATCTATATGGACTTTAAATATCAAAATTCCAGTTGTCCTTGGTGTTTTCAATAGCAGACTGAAGAAAACTACGGTTTGTTCAAATTCCTCTATGCCACAGTGCCACTATAGCAGCATTTCTGTAGCGTCTATTTGACAATACTGGTAGTCCTTGATATGGCCTATGTTGTACTTTTAGGATATGGCCTATGGCTATGACATGGTTTTATGTTGCATTTTTTAAAAGTAAGTTTGTTTTAACTTTGAAAATGATTATTGATCATTATTTTGGAACCGTTTGTTAATTATTATTCTTCATAACATGGTAAAATTCTACTCTTCATACAAACTGCTTTAAATAAAAATGTTACTATAAATAATTTGTTCTCTATAATGTTGCTATTAGTTTAATAACAATTGAGACAAGTTAACCAAAATAATGGCAATGCTCACAAGAATGAATAAAAATTTAACCTTAGGATCCCATGAAAAATATCCATTCTTTATTGAGATGGCTGGAAGTCCTGGAACAATAGGTGGATTTTGTTTTAAATTCCGTTCCTCAGCCAAAAACAGTTCCTCCAAACGTTGCAATGAGACATTTGCATTTGCTACCTGTTAGAAAATACAATCAGTACACAGTAAGGAATACCTACTTATCATAAGCAAAATGCTTGAAATGGAGAAAAATAAATATTAGAGTGAAATAAGTTACTAATCCTTATAAATATGAGACCTTCCAAGTTTAGCCCCTGTTAAAGTTTTTTGTGAAGTTAGTCTTCCATATACATTAGTCTCTACAGTTAAATTTCTGCCAATGGACTAACATAAGTCCTAGGCAGAACAGTCACATGGACATTTAAATTTACATGGCGTCCACGTGACAAGTGAGTCATATTTTATTATATCAATTTTATGTGAAAGAAAAAGAGCACATTAACTAAATGAGATGAGGGTAAACAACAACCTTACTTAGTACACTTGGAAGCGTACTTAAAGGAAAGCGCAAAACTGAAAACAGTGATAGTGAGGTGAATGCCCTTGCAGGTGTCAATTCTCTACCAAGTAAGGCAAACATTCCAAAGGAAGTTACTGTCACAAGAACTGGGATGCTGTTCAGTATAAAATTGTTTAACTGCAATAAAGGAACTAATAGTTAGGAAAAAGTTTACAAATTTTCATAGTCTAGGAGAATTACATTTGTCATTGAAATTGTTGACCAGCATTCCATTAAAACTGTTGTGTAGCACATAAATATAGAAAAAGTAATTTTATGATGGAACTTGATGCTTAGAGTTGTGCCTATGTCTATGACAACCGTATAGTTGTTGTAGTTCTTCTATTCTGCAATGCTTAGTGTTACAAAGTCCAAAAATGTGAATAAATACTAAGGTCCATATTATAGTATTACCTCTGGCCCTATCGTAGGAGCATTCGCCCCCGCACTCCTCAACCCTCATAATCGTTACCTAACTAGTGAATGGGTCAAACCCAAGTGAATACGTTCTTGCTCCGATAGTACAATGCTTGTTATGCTACTTTTTAGAAATGAAAATCCCAATTATCTTAATACGGAACACATGAAAGATTATTAGAATGATAAATTTCACTAGATAATAGAAATAATATGGAAACAATCTGAATTATAAATTCGTGTCAAGGTTCATATTTATACAGCATATAGAAGCTGTGCTTTGCGGAGCCATGATAGTTCTTCATGTCGAATGCTTTGAATTCTAGACTGAAAGCTTGTTTCCCATGCATAACATCTGAATCACATTCAGCATATCACAAACAATGTTAAGAGATCATCTATACTTGAATATTGAAAGTAGTGGACATATTTTAATGTGCTCATACTTTACTGTATCCATGGCCGATAGAATTTCAATCATGAGACCAACCCTTTTGTCTGTTTGTTGCAGTGCTTCTTTTGCCAGTTTTCTCACTTTGCTAATAACAAATGTCTGTTCCCAACAAAAAAAAAATCTATTTATTAATCAAATAAAAATACATACAATTAAAGAAAACAATAGTTTTTATTTAGAAAATGAACTAGTGTCCTGTTTGGATAGTGGCTTAATTAAGAACTTATCATATAAGTTCTTATGTAGTAGCTATTTCTGTAAAAAAAAGAAAAAGATAACATAAACTAAAACTATTTTTGTATTAGTTCTAAGCTATCTTCGAGAGCTTATGAAAATAAGTTCAAAACAACTTACGGACATGTCATAAACTGTTTTCATAATCTCTCTCAAACAGTCTCATAAATATTTATGTCAGTAGATAAACTTAAATAAGACAATCCAAAAAGACTAGATACCAAATATATCAATTTCATCTTATACTAAGTTTAGGGTTTAGTACTCACTCTTCATTATAATAGATAGAATTTCCAAAGTGAAAAAAAAGATGAACAAGTGCATGTGAGATATAAAAACTTGCCTGTAGTGGAATGATGAGAACTAGCATTAGTGATCCAATAAATGAAGCAACACCTAGTTCCTGGTATAGAAGAACCATAGCTATAATAATGCGGAACGGCGCTGACCATAATCCATGAAGTTGTTGACATACTTCCTAAATATTGTAAAGGAATATTATTAGCAAATGAAATGACATTTGTACATTATCTACATTCCATAGTTGTTAAACATAAATTTAATGCTTTAGCGGCTGCTATTGCCCTTATAGAAGAAGGATATGGATTCACTCCAATATAAAAAAACATGCAGTTGTACACATTAATTGATCTCATATGTCGGTTTGAGATAAGTAGGCTCACAATACACATTAACCAAATCATCTTTAAATAATTTTTAATATTGATTTAAGATCAGACAGTCAAGATCAATTACTGCCTTGTGCAGTTATGTTGTGAAATGCAAATTGTTGAAAATATATTTATATTTATTACATATCATGTAAATAGGGATAATATCTCCCATATTTATTTTTGTATTTATTGCCTTGAGCCTATATAAAAAAGACTCCGTTGTGTAGTTCAGACACACGGTTTCACCATAACATGTCTCTCTCATTTTCTCTTATTCAACATGGTATCTAGAGCCTATTAAGAGAGACAACCCTATACCGTGATTACCCCGGGACCCACTGTCTTTCGGTGAGATTTTTTTTTCTTTTCGGTAAACCGTGTCTCTATTCCGGTTTACCCTTTCTTTGTCGCTTTTCGTTCATTTTTTTTCCAGTAAATCAGTCCACTGTTCATCGCACGCACTATTCATCGTGCGGTACTGTTCATCGAAAAAAAAAACCCTTTCTTCTGCCACTGTTTTGCTGCTTGTTTTAGGTAACTACTTATTGATTATGGCTACTTATGAAGATTTTCTTCGGTGGAGAGAGTATTGTCAGAACTCGAGTTCCACTGTTTCCGCCGCACAAAGTGGTAATTCACCTGTTTGCATCTCACCTTCTCATAACCCATGGATTCTCGATTCTGGTGCATCTGATCACATTACTGGTAATAAGACTCTTTTCTCCTCTCTCACAACATCTGGTTATTTACCTAGGATAGTCTCAGCCAATGGTTCCCAAACACAGTCTCAAGGGATTGGCATTGTCCAAATCCTCCCTACTCTGTTAGTTAAATATGTTCTTTATGTGCCTGGATGTCCATTTAATTTAATTTCTATCAGTCGATTGACTCGTTCTCATGACTGTGTTGTCACATTTACTAATTGCAATGTTACTTTGCAAGACCGAATATCAGGACGACAAATTGGTGTCGGATGTGAGTCTAATGGTCTTTATTATCTCTCAAACCCATCAACAGCGTGCCCTACCACATATTCTCCTCTTACTATACATGCTCAGTTAGGTCATCCGAGTCTCCCTAAACTTCAACAATTAGTACCTAATCTAACCAAATTATCTAGCTTAAATTGTGAGTCGTGTCAGTTAGGGAAACACACTCGTAGTCATTTCACTAATCGAGCTAATAAACGAGCTTCCTCCCCATTTGCTTTAGTTCACTCAGATGTTTGGGGTCCCTCTCGTACTATTTCCACACTTGAGTCTAGATATTTTGTTACCTTTATCGATGATTTTTCCCGTTGTACGTGGTTATTTTTAATGAAAAATAGGTCTGAATTATTTCTATTTTTGAACAATTTTATAAGGAAATTAAAACTCAATTTGGTGTATCCATTCGCACTTTGCGCAGTGATAATGCCCGTGAATATTTGTCCCATCAATTTCAAAATTTTATGACCTCTAACGGCATTCTTCATCAAACATCTTGTGCTCATACACCTCAACAAAATGGGGTAGCCGAACGCAAAAATCGGCACCTTATTGAAACCACTCGTACTCTCCTTCTTCATGGTAATGTACCATCTCGCTTTTGGGGCGATGCTGTTTTAACGGCGTGCTATCTTATAAATCGCATGCCTTCGTCTGCTCTTGATAACAAAGTCCCTCACTCGATCCTCTTTCCTGGTACCCTCTTCACTCACTTCCTCCTCGGGTCTTCGGATCTACAAGTTTTGTCCACAATCTCACTCCTGGTCTTGACAAACTTTCAGCTCGATCATTAAAAATGTGTCTTTCTTGGTTATCATCGGTCCCAAAAAGGTTATCGTTGTTATTCTCCTACTCTTCGACGATATCTCATATCGGCTGATGTCACATTTTTTTGAGTCTGTTACATACTATGAGTCGCTTCCTGATCCTTTGTCTGCAAATATTCCTCTGGACCTACCAAAGTCTATTTCACCTTCTCTTCTACCATTAGAGCCTATTACGTATGCCCCACCTGAGACACCTCCTGTGGCCCCTCCCACTGTCCCACTTGAGACTCCTCTTGTTGATCTTCCAACTGTACAACCTCTTCAGACATATCGTCGTCGTCAACCACCATCGGTTGTACATGTCCCTACACCTGTTCTTGATACCGAGGTCATTCCAGACGCTCCTTCACCGCCACCTCCTTCTTTATCGGATCCGACCCTTGATATTCCTATTGCTATTCGTAAAGGTATACGTCCTACTCGTAATCCATCCCCTCATTACATTGGCTTGAGTTACCATCGTCTTTCTCCTTTGCATTATACTTGTTTGTCTTCCCTGTCTTCTGTTTCTATTTCTAAATCTCCAGGTGAAGCTTTATCTCACCCAGAGTGGAGACAAGCAATGATTGACGAGATGTGTGCACTTCAGAGTAGTGGTACATGGGAATTGGTTCCTTTACCGTCTAGAAAGTCTTTAGTAGGTTGTCGTTGGCTTTATACGGTGAAAGTTGGTCTTGATGGTAAGATTGATCGTTTTAAAGCTCATTTGGTAGCAAAAGGGTACACTCAAGTTTTTGGCCTCGATTACAGTGATACTTTCTCCCCTGTGGCTAAGATGGCCTCTGTTAGACTACTCCTCTCTATTGCAGCCATCAGACATTGGTCTCTACATCAACTTGACATTAAAAATGCTTTTTTGCATGGTGACCTTGAAGAAGAAGTGTATATGGAGCAACCACCTGGGTTTGTTGCTCAGGGGGAGTCCTCTACCATGGTTTGTCGACTTCAGAGGTCTCTCTATGGTCTTAAACAGTCTCCTCGAGCTTGGTTTGGTAGATTTAGCACAATAGTGCAACAATTTGGCATGATTCGAAGTGAAGCTGATCATTCTCTTTTTTATCGCCACTCAACCCAAGGGTGCATTTACTTGATTGTCTATGTAGATGATATTGTCATAACTGGTAGTGATCAACAGGGCATACTCCAATTGAAACAACATTTATCTCATCAGTTTCAAACTAAAGATCTTGGCAAGCTCCGCTACTTCTTGGGTATTGAGGTAGCCCAATCTAAAGACGGCTTAGTAATTTCACAAAGAAAATATGCTATGGATATTCTACCTAATCATGGGGAGCCATTTTTAGATTCAGGGAGATACAGAAGATTGGTTGGTAAATTAAACTACCTCACAGTCACCCGTCCAGACATTTCTTTTGTAGTCAGTGTGGTAAGCCAATTCTTAAATTCTCCTTGTCAAGAACACTGGGATGCTGTGATACGAATCTTGAAATACATTAAAGGTGCTCCAGGAAAAGGTCTAATTTATGAAAACAGAGGACATACTCAGATAGTTGGTTATTCAGATGTCGATTGGACAGGCTCACCCATTGATAGGCGATCTACTTCTGGGTATTGTGTACTTGTTGGAGGAAACTTAATGTTGAAGAATCGAGAGAAATTAGATTTTATTCTCTTTTATTTTATATTATTATGTTTATTTTTTATTCTATCATTATTACTCAGTTTTACTATTGTAATTTTATTTTCCTATATAAACAGCTTAGGGCTGTAATAATAAAACATGAAAGTATTTTGTCTTTTACTTTCTTCATGGTATCAAGAGCTCTGGTTAGGGTTCTGTAAACCTTTCCACAACCATTAGGGTTTGCCTCTCTAACCAACTGAGCTACCACAACCATTAGGGTTTGGCGCTCTAACAACTGAGCTAAACCTAATGGCACACAATACCCCATGGAAGGTAGCCCTTATGGGTAGCGGCGACAACGACGATGGTTTGGAAAAAAAATAAGACGTAGTCAACAACCCTGACAATTTAGACAGCGCCATAAGTGGCGGTGGCAGCGGCCTAAGCAGCCAGAATGGTTCTTCCAACTTTTTGGCCATGAGGGAACTTCTAATACCCTCAAGGTTGAAATCCAGAAACTAAATGGAAAAAATTATGTCGAATGGTCCCAAACCGCAAGATTGATTTTTAGACGGTAAGGGAATATATGGTTTCCTAACAGGAGAGGTGCAAATGCCTGCCACAACTGATCCAAAATACAGGTTTTGGAAATCTGAGAACTCTGTTATTATTGTTTGGTTGCTTAGTAATATGGAATCAACAATCAAAAAACCTTTTATGTTTTGCCTACTGCCAAGGAAGTTTGGGAGGCTGTCAAAGAACATATTCTGATATTCAGAATTCTTCTCAAATTTTCGATCTCAAATCACGATTGTGGCATACCAAACAAGGAGATAGAGATGTCACTACCTATTACAATGAGTTGATGACACTATGGCAAGAATTGGATCTCTGCTATGATGATCATTGGAAGTGTTGTGAGGACAGTGTTCTGTTTCTTAAGAGACAGGAGAACGACTGTGTATTCATGTTCTTGGTTGGGCTTAATAAGCGGCTTGATGAAGTCCGAGGCAGAATATTGGGAAAAATCCCATTGCCATCACTTCGGGAAGCATTCTCAGAAGTTAGAAGAGAAGAGGCGAGACAAGGTGTTATGATGGGTAAGTCACCTTCTGTTGGTGAGGTTGAAAGCTCTGCCCTAGTCACAAAAATGAAGACGGGAAGAGCGTTGGCAAGAAACCATGGTGCGAACATTGCAAACGTCCAGGGCACACACGTGATACATGTTGGAAGCTCCATGGAAAACCTCTAAATTGGAAGAAAAAAGAAAGAAACGAAGGTCATGCGCTCCAAGCTGGTACATCTGATCAAGAGAAGCAGTCTCCTTCAAGCCATCTCCTTTCACCAAGGAACAGTTAGATCAATTGTACAAACTTCTTGAGTCTCAAACTTCTTCTTGCTCTATAGCTCAGAGAGGTAATTTTCCAAATACTGCCCTACTTAGTGTCACTCCAGCCATACTTGGATTATTGATTCTGGTGCTACTGATCATATGACTGGGGAGTCGAGTCTATTTTCTTCTTATAGCCCTTGTGCAGGTAACCACAAAATTAAAATTGCAGATGGCTCTCTTTCAGCCATTGCAGGGAAAGGTTCTGTTATTCTGTCACCTAAGTTAACCTTAAAGATGTCTTACATGTTCCTAATTTATCATGTAATCTATTATCCATTACTAAATTAACAAAGGATATAAATTGTCAAGCTAACTTCTTTCATTCTCATTGCACTTTTAAGGATTTGAGCACGGGGAAGATGATTGGCAATGCTAAGGAGAGTGGAGGACTCTATTATCTTGACAATGGACTCGACTTCAAAGACCAACAAAAAACAAGTACCTGCTTTGAATCTATTTTTGTTTCTTCTAATAATGATGATATTATGTTATGGCATTTACGGTTAGGACATCCTAGTTTTTCCGTATTTGAAACATTTGTTTCCTAAATTATTTTCTAAGAAGGATCCATCTTTATTTCATTGTGAACTTGTGAATTTGCTAAACATCACCGTTCTTCTTTTTCTGCACAACCATATAAACAATCAAAACCGTTTGCAGTTATTCATAGTGATGTTTGGGGTCCTAATAGAATAAACACATTTTCTAATAAAAAATGGTTTATAACTTTTATTGATGATCATACTAGAATTTGTTGGGTTTATTTATTGAAAGAAAAAATCGGAAGTTGGACAGGTTGTCAAAAATTCTTTAAAAATGGTGCACACTCAATACCAAACAAATATTCAAGTCTTCAGAAGTGACAATGGTAAAGAATATTTTAATATACTTTTGTCCGATTTTTTTTTTGCAAATGGGGTTGTTCATCAAAGTTCTTGTGTTAATACACCCAACAAATGGAATTGCAGAGAGAAAGAATAGGCATCTCCTTGAGGTTGCTAGAGCTTTACTATTTGCAAATAAGGTTCCAAAATATTTGTGGGGTGAAGCTGTTTTAACTGCATCATATTTAATCAATCGAATGCCATCTAAAGTTTTAGATTTTCATACACCTCTTGATGTTTTTCGAAATTATTTTCCATTGACTAGTGTCTCTGCTGATTTGCCACTAAAAGTTTTTGGTTGCACTGCTTTTGTTCATGAACATAAACACCTTGACAAACTCGATCCACGAGCAATAAAATGTGTGTTTACCGGTTACTCTCCAACTCAGAAGGGGTATTGGTGTTTTGAACCAAAATCAAAAAGAATTTTTGTAACCATGGATGTTACTTTTGTTGAAAATCAACCATTTTTTAGTGACATTCATCTTCAGGGGGGAAATTTTAAGGAAGATTCATCTTTTACTTTTGAAAACATCATTACTTTAAGTGATATAGTGTCGTCACAAAATTTTGAGACTTATATTGATGCACCAAAAGAAATGCCCAAGAATCCATATTGAAACTCAATCCACTTATGAATGAGGTTTCGACAGATTCGGTGGCGACAATTTCAAATGAAAATCACAATGATCAAATTCTTGATCTCAATAATAATAAAGGACCACCTGAAATGCCACAACATAATGACTCAGATAAAGAGACACAAAGCAGGTTTACTACAATTGACCCTACTTGGAAGGGAAATGTCTTTGAAAGAAGAAACCATAAACAGAGAAATGAAGGACCCATTCTCCGACCCTTCCAAGATTCTGAACCAATAGATAATCCAACACATCATCTTGATACAGGTAAGTCTTCTTCTATTCGTAAGAGTCATGTCGAGTATCCTGATTTAGACCTTCCTATTGCAATTAGAAAACCTATTAGATCATGCACTAAATATCCTTTGTCTAATTATGTGTCATACTCAAAATTGTCTTCTTCATTTGCTGCATTTACTTCTAAGTTGTCTACTGTAGAAATTCCAAAAAATATACAGGAGGCTCTAAAAATTCCAAAGTGGAAAGAAGCTGTTCTTGAGGAGATGAGAGCTCTTGAGAAGAATCAAACTTGGAGAGTCATGACATTACCTACAGGAAAGAATACTGTTGGCTGTAAATGGATATTTACTGTGAAATATAATTCTGATAACACAGTTGAAAGATGCAAGGCACGCTTGGTTGCTAAAGGGTTTACTCAGACATATGGCATTGATTATTCAGAGACTTTTGCTCCCGTTGCCAAATTAAACACTATTAGAGTTCTCTCGTCCTTGGCAGTGAATTTAGATTGGTCTCTTAACCAACTTGATGTAAAGAATGCTTTTCTGAATGGTGATTTGTAGGAGGAAGTATACATGGATAGCCCACCTGGCTTTGAAGATAAATTTGGTTCAAATGTGTGCAAACTTCAAAAATCCCTTTATGGTCTCAAGCAATCTCCAAGGGCTTGGTTTGAAAAATTCACTCAGTCGGTCAAAAGGCAAGGATATATGCAGGGACAATCAGACCATACTTTGTTCATGAAGTTCTCTAATGTTGGTAAAATTTCAATTTTAATTGTATATGTAGATGATATTATTCTCACAGGAGATGACATTGTTGAGATGGAAAGATTGAAGAAAATTTGACTAAAGAATTTGAGATCAAAGATTTAGGCGCGCTTAAATATTTTCTTGGTATGGAAGTTGCTCGCTCAAAGAAGGGAATTGTTGTTTCTCAAAGAAAATACATCCTAGATCTCTTGGAAGAAACTGGGATGAGTGGGTGTAGACCAGCAGATACTCCTATGGAATTAAATGCTAAACTTTGGGAGAAAGGCAGTGTTCCTGTTGAGATTGGAAGATACCAGAGGTTAGTCGGCAAACTTATTTATCTAGCCCACACTAGACCTAACATCGCTTTCTCTGTGAGTGTTGTAAGTCAATTCATGCATTCTCCCTATGAAGAACACTTGGAGGCAGTTTATCGAATCTTAAGGTACTTGAAATCCAATCCTGGAAAGGGTTTGTGCTTCAAGAAAACTAATGACAGAGAAGTCTCTATATTTACAGATGCTGATTGGGCAGGATCAATTACTGATAGAAAATCCACCACTGGATATTGTGCCTATGTTTGGGGAAATTTAGTTACTTGGAGAAGTAAGAAACAAGGGGTTGTTTGCTCGAAGCAATGCAGAAGCTGAATTCAGAGCAATGGCTCAAGGAATCTGTGAACTTTTATGGATTCGTAAACTTTTGGACGAACTGAAAATGAAAGTTGACTCACCCTTAAAATTGTTCTGTGATAGCAAAGCAGCAATAAGTATAGCTCACAACCCTGTACAACATGATAGAACCAAGCATATTGAGATTGACCGCCATTTCATAAAAGAAAAAATTGATGCTGGAGTTATATGTCTGCCATTTGTGACTTCCAACCAGCAAACTGCTGATATCTTGACAAAAAGTTTGGGAAGACCCAATTTTGAGCGACTTATAGCCAAGTTGGGCATGACAGATATCTATGCACCAACTTGAGGGGGGTGTTGAAGAATCGAGAGAAATTAGATTTTATTCTCTTTTATTTTATATTATTATGTTTATTTTTATTCTATCATTATTACTCAGTTTTACTATTGTAATTTATTTTCCTATATAAACAGCTTAGGGCTGTAATAATAAAACATGAAAGTATTTTTGTCTTTTACTTTCTTCACTTAATATCTTGGAAGAGTAAGAAACAAAGTGTAGTTGCAAGATCTAGCGCTGAATACAGGGCTATGGCATTAGTGACCTGTGAGCTCATTTGGTTGAAACTGTTACTCAAAGAGCTTCAATTTGAAGAGGCAACACAAATGACATTAATATGTGATAATCAAGCAGCATTGCACATTGCCTCTAATCCAGTTTTTCATGAGAGGACCAAGCATATTGAGATAGATTGTCACTTTGTAAGGGAGAAGATCGAATCAGGCGACATCACCACTAGTTTTGTTAATTCCAATGATCAATTGGCAGATGTATTCACTAAGTCTCTGAGAGGTCCTCGAATCAGTTATATATGTAACAAGCTTGGTGCATATGATTTATATGCTCCAGCTTGAGGGAGAGTGTTGAAAATATATTTATATTTATTACATATCATGTAAATAGGGATAATATCTCCCATATTTATTTTTGTATTTATTGCCTTGAGCCTATATAAAACAGACTCCGTTGTGTAGTTCAGACACACGGTTTCACCATATGTCTCTCTCATTTTCTCTTATTCAACACAAATCATAGTACATTTAGGATAGCGTAGTGGTTTACATAGCGCTATTTGACAAAAAAAACTGCAATGCAACAGCGCTGTTAGCACCGCTATTTTGACAACACTCTCTATGTCATAATGGAAAGACTTGCACATTCAGTTTAAACAGAAAATGAACCTGTAATGCATTGGCATCAGTTGTTATCATATTCATAAGCTTCCCAGATGAAAACTTCTTTCTACTTTCATGAGTTAGCCTCAAAGATTTTCTGAATACAGCAGCCACCTATAACAATTACACAAAGTCACATATAATCTATGTAGATAAATAAAATAATAAAATACATTAGGAAAAAGAGTTGACATACCAATGTTGATCTAAGTTGAAAACCAACACGCATAACATTCTGGACATACTGTGCATCGCATAGAACACAAACTAACTGAAAAGAGTATAGAAACATCTATTAATTGTTCTTTTCCTATTTTTATTGAATGATATGAAAAAGTATAAAATAGTTATGATATCAAAGACAAACTCTATCCATTGTGAAAAGTATAAAATGCATACTCCTCTATCATTCTTCATGTGTTAAGAATACATACAAGTAAAGCTATTTGGGAATGGTGATAATCCTAGACATGGCAAAAGTTAAGCTCAAGTAGCCCGTACTATGCTAGAACAACAAACCCGACTCTAAAGAAAACAGATCAGTAATCGCACACAAGAACACAATTAATATATAATTTCATATATTAGTGATGTTCTATCTATATAGCTAGAAAACATGGAAAAAAGGCACAAGAAAAACCTCATCCACCTTTTTTTTTATAAGCACCTCATCTACACTTAAACGTACATGGTTCACCCGAACCTGAATTTACTGAACCAAAACTCTTCAAATTATAAGAGAAAGTAGCCATACCACTCCGACAAATATGGAGAAGGCGTAGATGTAATCGATCCACGACGGATCTCCGTTTTGCATTGACTGCAATTATAAATAACAGTCACAAACTATAATATATCTAGTTCAAGCCATAAACATTATATTGCATGTGTTGTTGGATTTATCTGAGTATCATTGTTCTTCTTTGCACTCTTTATTTTCTATCTTCATATCAATCCAATTTGGTTTTTTGGGGAGAAATAAACTTACATCTAAGAGACGGCTCAGAAAAATAGGCCCCACAAATAGAAAAAGTTCATTACCAATCTGCAAAGATCATTAAAAATCCCAAGTTCCACAAAAGTCAGCACAGACGTGGTTCAACAATGTTATCACATGCCTTTTAATGTACAATTTTTTCCTACTCCAATGAGATTAATAGTTACTATAAAATGTAAATCTTGTACATTATAGTGACAGTAATCCTCTTAACCTGAAATTAGAAATAACTTCCAATATGAAAATGTTTACTTATTCATTTAAGACACTTTAAGTTAAAGATAAAAAAAGATTGTGGTCTCACCTTATAGATCCCTCCATACCAAAACCTAACAAAATTTAAACCAAATCAAATAATAATTGAGAAAACAACATAACTAAGGTCATCTTGAAAAGTCTAAATAAAGATCTAACAATTAGGCACTGTTTGGTAAAAAGTAGCAGATGACAGATAAGTTAGCTGATAGCGGGTGAGCTTATAGCAGATAGCGAATAAGCTAGTTGATAGCTGTTACCGGATAAGCTAGCAGATAAAATTTGAAGTGTTTGGTAAAATTAGGGGCAAAACTAACTGATAAATACAAATTGACTTATAAAATATATTTTTATTTAAAATTTAAATATATTTGTTAGAATTCAAAGTATGATTTATTATTTTTTGACTGTACAATTTCCTAGGTTTAATGGTAGAACTTCTAGTCAAATACAAGTCCCTAGTATTTGAATGTAATTATTGTAACCTCATTATAAATAGAATGTGTGTGATCTTGTTTGAGACACACAAGAAACACAACAAATCACATATTTTACATGGTATTAGAGCAGGTTCATCCTAGGGCTGCTCTGCCTTTTCCAACTATGCCATAACCCTTTTATTTTTATTTTTTTTCTCCTTCAAAATTCTGTGTTCCAGCTGTGCTTTTCCATTCCAGCTGTGCGTATACTATTCTAGTGCAACCTACCACCACAGACCGCCGCGCAACCCTCAGATGAACACGGTGACATTTTTTTTTTTTTTGCGCTGCCAAACTCCAGCGAACTCGGTAATATATCTGGCCACCAATTTTTCAAAGTCAGTCGTCGCTCAGGGCCTTACGGCACATTCCAAGGTCATTTTTCAACTTTTGGTGATTTTTTAACATCTTTTCTTCTCTTTCACCTAACGTTGATCGTCATGTCCAACACCGGATCTGCTACTGCCTCCTCTTCCGTGTTCAGTTTCACTATGCTTCCTTTGAT
The DNA here is from genome assembly GCA_002896215.2 of Cicer echinospermum. NCBI lineage: Eukaryota > Viridiplantae > Streptophyta > Magnoliopsida > Fabales > Fabaceae > Cicer > Cicer echinospermum. The sequence goes on from PGTU02000006.1 coordinate 5,283,777, forward strand.
TCCGTGCGAAAAATTGGTAGGTGCAGCCAATTACGCAGGATGGGCAGCAGCCTTTGAACTTTGGTTCCAAGGACAAGGTCGTAGAGACCATTTGCTCAAACAGTCCAAGGAAGTCGCTGCCAAAGATCAAGACAATTGGAAACAGATAGATGTCTCTCTATGCAGCGTTCTTTGGTTTTCAATCGATGTCAAACTTCAATCTCAGTTTCGCTCGTTTAAAACATGTTATGATGTTTGGGCAAAAGCGAAGAAGACATACTCCAATGACGTTAATCGTTTATATACTGTAGTCTCTAATCTTATTTCCATGAAGAAACAAGAAATGGATATGCAAAGCTACATAGGTAAGCTTGATAGTTTGATTGCTGATTTTGATGCACTTATGTCCTATACTGACGGTGCCGAAACACATGCTGAACAACGTGGAAAATTCTTTATGGTTCTAGCCCTTGCGGGTCTTACACCAGATCTTGATTCAGTTCGCAACCAAATTCAATTTGGTGCTACTGTTCCCTCATATGAAACTGTTTGTGAACAATTACTGCGTCTTTCGGCCCCTTCAGCTCCTGCTCCAGTCGTTGCTTCTCTCAATGTGCCAGTTGAATCTACTACACTCGTCTCTAATTCTTATCAACGAGATGGTAGAGGAGGAGGACGTGGACATAATCGTGGTCGAACTCGATGCAACTATTGCAACCGTTTTGGCCACGTTGAAGCACAATGTCGCACCAAAGCTAATCAACTGCAGCCTAGAGTCGCCAATGTTGCTCAAATTGAGGCCCTTGACACAAGTGATCAAGTCACGCTTTCTACCACATAATATAATGAGTACATCAAGCTAAAGGCTCAAATGCAAACTACCACACAAGTTGCCTCTGTTGCTAAGATCGGTAATCCTATTGCCTTTGTTACACAATCTTCTTCACTTGGACCTTGGATACTTGACTCAGACGCCTCTGATCATATGTCTGGTAATAAATTGCTTTTCTCATGTTTGACTTATATGGACACACTACCTAGTATTACTTTGGCTAATGGGTCACAAACCAAATGTCATGGTATTGGCCAAGCAAATCCCCTACCCAAACTCTCTTTGGACTCTGTGCTTTATGTCACTAGTTGTCCATTTAACTTAATATCCATCAGTAAACTCACTCGTACCCTACCTTACTCTGTTACATTTGCTAATGGTTATGTTCTTGTGCAGGATCGGAGTACTGGGACGACGATTAGAGTAGGGCATGAGTCTCAAGGCCTATATTACCTTTCGGCACCTACAACGCCTATTGCATGTTCCGCCGTCGAGTCTCCACATATTATCCATCAATGTTTGGGTCATCCTAGCCTTCAAAAGTTGCATCTTATAGTTCCGAGTCTGTCAAAAGTGTCTACGTTAGAGTGTGAGCCATGTCAGTTCGGGAAACATACTAGGAGTTTATTTCCTAACAGAGTCAATAAAAGAGTTGCATCTCCTTTTGCTTTAGTTCATTCTGATATTTGGGGTCGGAGTCGTGTTGTTTCATGTTTGGGTTTTCAATATTTTGTTACTTTTATTGATGATTTTTCTCGATGCACTTGGATATTTTTAATGAAAAACCGCTCAGATGTTTTCTCAATTTTTCAAACCTTTTACTCAGAAATAAACACACAATTTGGTACTCAGTTAAAAATATTGCAAAGTGATAACGCTCGCGAATATTTGTCAACGTCTTTTCAATCTTTTTTGACTTCACAGGGCATCCTCCAACAAACTTCGTGTGCTCATACCCTCAACAAAACGGTGTCGCTGAGAGAAAGAACCGACACTTGGTGGAAACGGCTCGTACCATGCTCCTTCACAATAATGTACCTCCTCGTTTTTGGGGAGATGCAATTCTCACAGCTTGCTACTTAATCAACCGCATGCCTTCCTCTGTACTTGAAAACAAGGTACCACATTCTATTTTGTTTCCTCAACAACATCTTTATACCCTACCACTCTGCATCTTCGGGTGCACATGTTTTGTTCATGACCTTACTCTAGGGAAAGATAAGTTGGCTGTAAAATCCCTTAAGTGTCTTTTTCTCGGCTACTCTCATCTGCAGAAAGGTTATCGGTGCTATTCTCCAGATCTTCGACGATACTTTGTCTCTTCCGATGTCAGTTTCTTTGAGACTCGCCCCTTCTTTCTCCCTACTGCAAAAGAGTTCAATGATTCTGATCAGTCACAATCTCTCTCTCCAGAGGTCCTTAATCTCCCCATTGCACCCACCCCTGTCTCCATTCCCACCCCTGTCTCTAGCACCACCCTACGCACCTACCAACGGAGGCCCCGTCCACCACCCGCTCCTCAAGACTCATCCGCTACTCTACCTGACTCTCACTCTCTGCATCCTACACCAGAGCTACCCAATGCTGGTCATTTGAATTATAATCAATTATCTACATCCTATTATGCTTTTGTGGCTTCCTTGGATTCTGTGTCTATTCCGAAAACTACAGGTGAAGCTATGTCTGATCCTGGCTGGCGACAAGCAATGATAGATGAAATGACTGCTTTGCACTCCAACGGGACATGGGATTTAGTACCTTTACCTGATGACAAAACCACAGTGGGGTGTCGCTAGGTCTATATAGTCAAAGTTGGGCCTTATGGAAAGATTGATCGCTTAAAAGCTCGTCTTGTGGCAAAAGGATACACACAGATCTTTGGTCTTGACTATGGGGATACCTTTTCTCCGGTTGCCAAAATCGCATCCGTCCGACTTTTTCTTGCCATAGCTTCTATTCACCACTGGCCACTCCATCAATTAGACATAAAAAACGCCTTCCTGCATGGAGAGTTACAAGAGGAGGTGTATATGGCACAACCACAAGGCTTCACTGTTAGCGGTTCCTCTCACTTGGTATGTCGATTACGTCGATCTCTATATGGCCTGAAACAATCTCCCCGTGCTTGGTTTGGGAGGTTTAGTACCGTGCTCCAAGAGTATGGTATGACTAGATGTGAAGCTGATTACTCGGTTTTTCTTCTTGCACTCTTCACCAACCACTTGCATCTACCTGCTTGTCTATGTTGACGACATCATCATCATAGGTAATGACCAGGTTGGCATTCATCAGCTCAAACAACATTTGTCTCAAAACTTTCAGACTAAAGATTTGGGGCCGCTAAAATATTTTTTGGGGGTTGAGGTTGCTCAGTCTAAGAAAAGTATAGCAATTACTCAGCGAAAATATGCCCTTGATATACTTGAAGAAACAGGCATGCTTGATTGTCGCCCGCGTGATACTCCCATGGATCCTAATGTCAAGCTCCTACCAGGTCAGGGGGAGCCAATGCAAGACCCTGGTAGATATCGACGACTTGTTGGCAAACTTAATTATCTTACAGTAACTAGACCTGATATTACATTTGCTGTAAGTGTAGTAAGTCAATTTCTAAATGCTCCATGTGATAGTCACTGGAATGCTGTGATTCATATTCTTAGGTATATCAAGAATGCACCAGGCAAAGGATTGCTTTATGAAGACAAGGGTAATACCGATGTTGTTGGCTACTCTGATGCTGATTGAGCAGGGTCACCATCAGATAGAAGATCCACTTCTGGGTATTGTGTCCTTGTTGGAGGCAATTTGATATCATGGCGGAGCAAGAAGCAAAACATAGTCGCAAGATCAAGTGCAGAAGCGGAATATCGTGCCATGGCTGCATCGGCTTGTGAACTTACATGACTAAAACAGTTACTCAAACAACTCAAGTTAGGAGATGTCAACGTAATGAAACTAATTTGTGATAACCAAGCTCAACTTCATATTGCTTCCAATCCGGTCTTCCATGAAAGAACAAAGCACATAGAAATTGATTGTCATTTTGTAAGAGACAAAGTTCTTTCAGGAGAAATCACAACTAATTTTGTTGGATCAAATGATCAATTGGCTGACATATTCACTAAGTCACTTAGGGGTTCTCAAATTGAATCTATATGTAACAAGCTTGGTGCATATGATATATATGCTCCAGCTTGAGGAGGAGTGTTAGAATTTCAAAGTATGATTTATTATTCTTTGACTGTACAATTTCCTAGGTTCAATGGTAGAACTTCTAGTCAAATACAAGTCCCTAGTATTTGAATGTAATTATTGTAACCTCGTTATAAATAGAATGTGTGTAATCTTGTTTGAGACACATGAAACACAACAAATCACATATTTTACAATATTGAATCAAGATAAAGAGGGTAAAAACTAAGAGAAAATATGATACGCTATAAACTCAAACGCTACTTGTCATAGCATCTCAAAAAATACTATAAGCTCGTGAGAGAAAACCTTAACCAAACAACTCTATTTTGATGATACGAGTTTATATGCTATAAGCTAACTGTTTGACCTTGCCAAATAAGCCTTAAAGGGTTATCATGAAAAAGTTCTCAATATGCACCTTTTCCCTAGGCTATTGTTAAATGCTCTTAAAAGCCAAGGGTTAGAGCTTTGAAATTCTGACATCCAGCACTTTTGGAACCTGCAGAAATAAAATAAAATAAAAAGTACTTAAAAATATATTATATATACAAGATATGAGTTTCATGCAAAACCATACAATAAGAAAAGAGAATGTATACTTTTCATTTAATGTCTCTGTTTGATCCCACTTGTCTAGCTTCCAAACATCCTTTTCTGTAATGGGTTTTCTGTAACCTTGTTTCATGAGTGGAGTTATCCATCCAAAACTTAATCCTTCATATAATACATAAATAAAACATTAATACTCCCTCTAGTCGGAAATATAAGCAAAGAAATACATATATTTGATGGTCTTAAACATTTTTTGGATTACTCACTAGATAATAAATTGGCACACATCTCTGGGCAAACTTGATCATCTCCACAAAGTGGTTCATATCACCATTTTCAGGTATTCAGCTTGGATTGTTGTATGATGAGAATATGGAACCAAATTAGGAATGTAAACTAGAAGTAAGGTACCAAACAACACCTACATGATCAGATAAAGTAGCCATAATAAGTTCATTATGATGTATCTAAGTGACTCAGTGACAACATCATTTAAATACCATATCTACAAAGATTTTGAACCATAAATTGTGTATATAATACATTACAACATTCATCCAAATCAAGGATGAATTGAGTCAAGTTTTTTAAAGGGCTCTAAGGCCAACACAGGTGTCGGACACAGATGAATTAAGAGATTCATGCCGGTGTCTGACATTGACACGTGTCGGACATGACATAGGTGTTCAATCTGAAATGTTGATACTACATAGGATACTGGTAGCCAACTTTAATATAATATGAATGTACTAAGCACTGCATTCCTATAAACGAAAACAAAATACAATTATAATTAAGATTATACTAAACTTCGCTAAAAGAGGTGAAAATCAGAAATGTACCTGGAAGATAACAGTGCTAATATACAGAAATAGAGCAGATCTGCAAAGTGCAAAATTGAAAACAAAGCATGAGTGTGGTGCTACCCAAACCATAAAAAATGAAGCATAATTTCCTAGTCTTCTTTTCCATTTTATAGAAGATTCCAAAATTCACTTCCACTTAACTGTATTTTTTAGCCATAACAGGCTAAATGTTGTAAGTTTTTATACAAACAACTGATATGTTTTCTCATATTTTGAAGAAAATTAAATAATTTGAATTTATTTCACTTTTCATTCACATATGTGAAATTTGAAATTGTAATGTGTTGAAAAGTTTACAAGCTAACCTGTTAGAGTAATCTTTGACTGACAGAAGAAGGTCAAGCATTACAATATCTCCCACCAAAACATAAATAACTCCAAACCTTACCAACCACCTAAATTGCCTAATATAAACCTTGGTTTCCAAGAGGATGAGAATTATCATTGAGAACCAAGCAAGTGATTCAATGACCAGAGCTGTTATCTTGAAGAACACAAAAAACAGAAAGGGGTTTAAATTTCTCATTCCACCAAAATTTAACATATTTCTCTATTACAAGTTACACAACATTTAACTTTTCGAAAATGATAACAAGTGCTCTAAGGGCACATGTTAAGGAACCAAATGTAGAAATAATGTTTTAGAATTTGTGTATTCAACTTCTCAAAAGTTTAAAAAAATTACTCTTTTCAACACAAAGTTTCGACTTTCTTTCTCCTGTTGAAAATAAAATAACATTATGTAAGTAAATAGAATATCTTGTAACTATTCCTATCATTCTATGTATTTATTACTCATAGTCTACATACAAAACTTCCCTTGTGTAGTTGAAACACATGGGTTATTCAACCTGCCTCTCAATATTCTCTTCTCATTCAATATGCTATCCAGAGCCTATTGAGAGGCAAACCTAATCTTCAACTACCCGGTGGACCCACTATCTCTGGTGAGAATTTTTTTTGGAAAACCGTGTTCTCAACTCTGGTTGCCTCCCTCCCTATGTTGCTATGATACTGTTTTCCCATTTTTCCCAGCCAACCACGCTCTCCGTCGCCGCTCCCTCTGACGACCTTTCCGGCGAACGACCACTCCAGCAGCGTCGTCCACCCCAGATCAACCCACCCCTCAACGCGTGTCGTCAACAACCCTCTCACGTGCCCAAACGTTCCAGGCGCGTCAGATCCACGTGTCACCTATTGCCACTGTGCGTGACGGTGCGTCCGGCAGTCGTTTACGATGCGGCCTCTCTCTTTGCACTCGCTTCAACCTTCTGATCCCATATCTGCCTTGAGTTTTTAATTTCGAGTCACGGATATACGCGTTCCAATTCAAACAGCCCCTATTGTCACTGCTTGTTAAATATCATTACTCTAAAGACGATAGATGGTTCTATTTTTACATATCTTGGCAACTTTCATAGTGCACTTCATGATTTTAATGAACTTCTCCCTCCTGCTGCAAGTAATCCAGTTGGACAAAAGGAGCTGGATCAATACAATACCTTCATGCTTCTTGCACTTTATGGCTTGCCCCAGGAGTACTCTGCAACTCGTGATAAAATTTTGGGATTTGTTACTGTTCTGGATATGTCTACCACCTCAGCGATCCTTCTTCAAGTACCAGCAAAACATTCAGCTGAACCTTCTATTACTTCAGCACCGGGTGACACTGGTTCCCTTGCATCTCTGGGACATAATCAGAGCCGCTCTCTCGTGGAGGACCATCCTTCTCTAAGCCTTGTCCCAAATGTGAGCATTGTAATCAACTTGAACACACTAATGATTGCTATTGGAAGTTGCATGGTAAGCTTTCGCCTTCGATAAATGCAACTCAGCTTGATCCTTCTGCCATTATTTAGACTACACCTTCTCCATAGGGCTCCCCAGCAAGTTATGAAGATTTCCTCCAGTGGGTTCAAAGTCATCCGAACTCTAGTTTTACTACTTCGGTTGCACACACTGGTAATTCATCTATTTACCTCTCTCACTCATCTGCTCTTGGTCCTTGGGTTCTTGATTCTGATGAGTCAGATCATCATTGGTAATAAAGGTCTCTTCTCTCTCTACATTTGGTTTTTTACCTACTATAACTTCTACCAATTGCTCTTAAACCCGGTCCCAAGGGGTTGACATTGTCCAAATTATCCTTTCCATTTCAGTTGCATTTGTTCTCAATGTACCTAGATGCCCTTTTAATTACTTTCAGTTAGTCGATTAACTTAGTCCCATGACTATATTATTACTTTTACTAATGGTAATTTACCCTGTAGGACCGAAGTTCAGGACGGACGGTTGGAATTGGATGTGAGTCTCAAGGCCTTTATTACCTTTCTCTATCATCCAAGACATGATCTGCCACAGATTCCCCTCATATTATCCATGCTCAGCTAGGACGCCTAAGTCTTACCAAACTTCAAAAGTTGGTGTCAAGTTTGTCTAAGTTGTCTACTTTACATTGTGAGTCGTGTCAGTTAGGGAAACACACTCGTCGTCATTTTCTTGATCGAGTCAATAAAAGAGTTACGTCCCACTTTGCTTTAGTTCACTCTGACGTTTGGGGTCCTTCTCGTAATGTGTCTACTATAGAGTCTAAGTATTTTGTACTTTTATTGATGATTACCCTCGTTGTACGTGGTTATTTTAATGAAAAATAGATCTGAATTGTTTTCTATTTTTGAGCAATTTTATCAAGAAATTAAAACTCAATTTGGTGTTTCTATTTGTACTTTACGAAGTGATAATGCTCGGGAATATTTGTCTCATCAATTTCAAAATTTTATGGCTTCCAATGGTATTCTTCACCAAACGTCATGTCCTCATACACCCCAACAAAATGGAGTAGCCGAACGCAAAAACCGGCATCTCATTGAAACCACCCACTCCATGGTAATGTTCCATTCCATTTTTTGGGAGGATGTAGTCTTTATGGTAATCTACTTTATCAATCATACACCGACTTCTGTCCTTGATGACAATATCCCTCATACGGTCCTCTTTCCCCATACCCCTCTTCATCCACTACCTCCTTGTGTCTTAGGGTCCACGTGTTTTGTTCACAATTTATTTTCTGTTCTCGACAAACTCTCAACTCGATCACTCAAGTGTCTCTTTCTTGGATATCATCGGTCCCAAAAGGGCTATCGTTGTTATTCTCTTGCACTACACCGATACGTTACATTAACTGATATTAGCTTTTCGAGTCTGTACTATATTTTGAACCGACCCATGTAGCTACTAAGCCCCATCAGGACATTAATTTTGAACCTCCTCAAGTAGTTATCCCTATTTCACTCACTCTTATTCCTCTCGAACCTGTCGAGTCTACCCCCCAAACTCTCCGACCACTACAAACATATCATCGTCGTCGCCCACCCTCAGTTGTGCCAGTTCCTGTTTCCATTGTAGACTCTCCTCCGACTCCACCACCGGATCCGGCCCTACCACCTGAGCATGACCTTCCCATTGCTTTTTGTAAGGATATTCGCACAAGTAATCCATCTCCTTATTATATTAATTTGTGTTATCATCGACTTTCTCCCTTGCATTACACTTGCTTGTCTTCTGTTTCAATTCCTAAATCTCTAGATGAAGCATTATCCTACCCTAAGTGGAGGCAAGCAATGCATGATGAGATGTGTGCCCTACAAAGTAGTAGTACTTGGGAACTGGTCCTTTTACCTCATGGGAAGTCTTTAGTAGGTTGTCGTTGGCTCTATATGGTGAAGGTTGGCCCTGATTGTTAGATTGATCGATTTAAGACTCGCTTGGTGGCCAAGGGATATATTCAAATTTTTGGGTTGGATTACAGTGATACCTTCTCACTTGTTGCCAAAATGGCATATGTCAGACTGTTTTTCTCCATTGCAACAATTCGATATTGGTTTCTCCATCAACTTGACATTAAAAATGTTTTTTTGCACAGTGACCTTGAAGACGAAGTTTATATGGAGCAACCACTAGGATTTGTTGCTCAGGGGGGTCTTCCACCATGGTTTGTCGGCTATATAGGTCCCTTTATGGTCTTAAATAGTCTCCTAGAGCTTGGTTAGGCAGATTCAGCACGGTAGTACAAGAGTTTGGTATGATTCGTAGTGAAGCCAATCACTCTGTATTTTATCGTCATTCAGCCCAAGGGTGCATCTATCTTATTGTTTATGTGGATGACATTGTCATAACTGGTAGGGATCAGCAAGGCATACTCCAGTTGAAACAACATCTTTCTAATCAGTTTTAGACTAAAGACCTCGGTAAACTCCGTTATTTTTTGGGTATTAAGGTAGCTCAATCCAAAGATAGTCTTGTAATTTCACAAAGGAAATATGCTATGGATATTCTTGAAGAAACAAGTCTATTAAATGCCAAGCTAGTTGATACTCCTATGGATCCAAATGTCAAACTCTTACATAATCAGGGGGAGCCTCTATCATATTCAAGAAGATATAGGAGATTGGTTGGAAAATTAAACTATCTCACAGTCACCCGTCCTAATATTTCCTTCGTTGTCAATGTGGTAAGCCAGATCTCAAATTCTCTTGCCAAGAACATATGGATGCTGTAATCCAGATCCTTAAATACATCAAAAGTGCTCCTAGAAAAGGTCTCATTTATGAAGATAAAGGACATACTCAAATAGTTGGTTACTCATATGCTAATTGGGAAAGCTCACCCATTGATAGACAATCCACTCCTGGGTATTGCGTACTTGTCGGGGGAAATTTAATATCTTGGAAGAGTAATAGACAAAATGTTGTTGCAAGATCCAGCACTGAGGTAGAATACAGGGTCATGGCACTAGTAACATGTGAACTCATCTGACTAAAACAGTTACTATAAGAACTTCAATTTGAAGAGGTCAGCCCAATGACACTAATATGTAATAATCAAGTTGCATTGCACATTGCCTCAAATTCTGTTTTTCATTATAAGACCAAGCATATAGAGATAGACTACCATTTTGTTAGAGAAAATATCGAAGGGCGACATTATCACTAGTTTTGTCAATTCTAATGATCAGTTGGCAGATGTTTTTACAATGTCATTGTGAGGTCCTAGAATTAGTTATATATGTACTAAGTTTGGTACATTTGATGTGCATGCTCCAGCTTGAGGAGGAGTATTGAAAATAAAATAACATTATATAAATAAATAGAATATCTTGTAATTATTCCAATTATTATGTGTATTTATTACTCATAGTCTATATAAAGAACTTCCGTTCTGTAGTTGAAATACACGAGTTATTCAACATGTCTCTCAATATTCTCTTCTCATTCAATAATTCCTTACCATGTATGTGCCTTAGGAACTTGTTAACAAGACCTTTCACTTTTGAAGGGCACTTTTGAGAATACAGTAATTTTTTATGAAATTAAGAAGATTAATTGCATTAAATTAAATGTCTTAATAAGAGTTGAGTCAGTTATTTTTGCTTATAGACCAGAGTAGTAGGTACTATAGCGGCACTATAACGCTATAACGTAGTGGTATTTGAACAAATCGCTATTGTTCGTCGATACACTATTTAGTACAAAATATTTCAAATAGTAGCGCGCTATAGCACTTTTGTGTAGCGGAATTGGACCACTCCACTATTTTCCACAATCCGCAGTTGACAACATTGACCAGATGAACTAAAGCTAACAACATCAGATATGATAGACTCACCTCAAAAGGAGCAAAACCAGTTTCCTCATTCAGGTTGAAGGCTGAATTTCCAGTCAGCAATCTCAACACAGGCTGAACAGCACAATAACAAGCCAACATTCCAAGCATATAATTATAGTAATGTGATTTCAAACAAAACCTTTGAGCTTTAACATTACAACTGATAAGCCATATTCTATATAAGCACAATCCCATAAGAACCAAATTTGAAGTAGAGGTAACAAGAGTGTTGATTGCACAAGGTGTATATGACCCAAAAGTACTATCTACAATTTTATCCCAAATACTGTTTGGTTCTGGTTTGCAGTACCAAATCAATGGTTCAAAACCCATCTTTTTTTTCTATTGTCAGGGAGATGGAGAATTTGTTAGCAGCAGATATTAAACTCTCTTAATACTTTCAACTCATATCACAGTTATCAATATCTTTGGATCAATTAGTTGAAACAATGATGAAGCTAGAAAAGTCAACGCAAGAAGCCTATGTTTTTTTTGCATATTTTTCTAACATGCAACTACTTGCATGTTGCAGCAACCTTTACTTTTCAACGCCATGTTTCAACATAATAGTCTAAACAAATCAGTAAAACAATAGTCTTCTTTTTAAATCATTTTTTTTAAGACTTCTCATCATCGGTCCTTACAAAAATTATTCACAGATAGTCCCGATTTTGTTTTTTATATGGACTATTTTGAGGAACTAAAAACATTCATTTTTTGTAATAAAAAAAATTATTTAGGAACTAAATTTGAAAGGTCTTAATTTTATGAGGACTAAAAATGTATTTAACTCAAAGAGAAAATTAAATAATTAAGTCTAAATAAATCACTACACAATAGGAAACATGGTTTTAACTTTTAAGATATATTTTATTTACATTTTTTTTAATGTTTCTATTGTATATTTGATAATTTTGCTAGTTTGGCTGTAGAATTAATAGACTTTCCCTTTAAAACCGAGCATGGAGTTCTTCATCAAAATGAAACCTTCCAAGCTGTAGAAGAAAATAAAAACATAGTTATTGACTTATTGTATTTAGTCAATTTATTTATATAGAAAACTAAGAAGCGCCCTACAAACTTATAAATTACCCCTAGGCATTTCTTGCATGTAAATGGAAATGCTCCGCAAAAATTGAATGGTAAACCACTATTTTGGTTCTTGTAATTGTAGGGCGCTTCTACTTTGCTATTTGGCTCACTAAAAACTTAAATTAGTCCTCGAATCATCGTAACGTCAATCAGTTTAGTCTTTGAAATTATAATGGTAAGAGTCTATTTGGACATTGAATTGTATCTTTGAAGTACTATTTTGATGATTTAAAAACTAATTTACATTTTTAATTAAGTTTGGGACTAAAATAACAACACTATTCACCTTCAATGACTAAAAGGGTGGTGTACCCAAAATTGAACTAGTAGTATTTTGCTGATAATATAATTAATGAATAATGACTGCAATATTAGATACAAATGGAAATGAATTGAGGATAGGAAAAAGAAATCAAAGCAACTTGAAATTGACATTTTAGACTAGTGACTGACCACCAGTATAAGTAGACAGTAGTAGCGCTACATACGCTGCCCAATGTTCTTTAAACTGCACGACGGCGTTTTGGTGGTTTTGAAGAGCTCTACCGTGGCCTCATTCATTTTTGCGGTAAATATGTTATTGGGATTTTATATTTGCGTTAAGGGTAGTTTAGTCTGTAAAGGACTTAATATTTATATCTTAGTATTGAGTTGTATTATGTAATTTTTTAATAGAATTCTAGTCTTTTTTTTTATTCCTCCTTTTTTTTAATACGGTATCTAGAACTTCACACCATTAATTAGTCGAGTTACAAAAATTTGGACATATGTTAAAAAAAAATAAAAACTTATCTTAGGGATCACATTTATACTTATACCTTATGTAAATTATCTATTTCTTATTTTTATTTCTTATCTATTCCATTAAATTTAATTTGAGTTTTGGAAGTTTTTTTTTTTATAAATTTTCTATAACACGAATGTTTTTTAGAAATTTCAAACTTTGTGGATCAGAAAATTTTCGATAATATAGAAAGTGATCTATTTTGGAACGTAAGTTGTGAAATATGAAAGTTTGTGATTTACTTTTAAGGCTCTACATTTGTATTGTGAAGGCAACTTGCTCAGAAGCATGGAGAGAAACAATTCTTAATATCTCAAAAGAGAACACTAAATTTTCAATAAACTTCAAGATGAAAATATATGGAAAGATTGGCCCTATTTAGACTGATCATATATCTAAATTTACAATTGAAATTGTAACACCCTAAATTTTATAATAAACTATTTTATTAATTAAATAGGATTTTAAATAATTAATTTGATGTTAAAATTATTATAAAATATATGTGAATAAACTTTGTGATTAATTTTTCGTTATATAGATGATTTATATGATGTGCTAGTTTTATAAGTATTAGATTACATTAGCGATATAAATAATAAATATTATATTTTACTCTTTGATCTATTTTTTAAAAAATAATAGTATTTAGTGTATTATATAAATTTATTAAAAAAAAAATTTATACGATTTTACGTGTATATGCGTGTACCCAATTAATGTAATATTTTTATGTGCGTTTGACTGATATTAAGTATGTACGTAGTTATATTTTAATTATTTATAACTATTTTCTATTTTTAGTTTTTTTTTATAAATAATTATCTTGAGATAGCAGTGATATTGTGTTTGATTTCCTTTATTTTTATATACTTTATTATGACATTGTGATTTATATATATATTATTAAGATTTAGTAATTAATATAAAGTGTTGATGTTATACTTATTTATTTTATAATTTTGACTATTCTCTAATGATGGTAATATTTTAATTTGAGTATTTGGAAAAATAAGTGTTATTATAGGGATTATTTTGAATATGAGAGTTTTGTTTATTAATGTATTTTAAAATATTAATTATTTTTATTTATAAATTATTAGTTTGAAATATTAATAATGATTTATTAATGAAATTGTGTTTTAAAAAAAATAAAAATAAAACTAGTAAAACCTAAAAGAAGACCAATGGATTTGACCCATTTGTGAACCTTAATTGTTAATAAAATAAAAACAAACAAAAAAAGGAAGGGAGTTGGACGGCGGCCGTAAAACCAAAGAGAAACACAACAACAATCTATAGTTTGACACCGATGATCGATAATTGTTCCAGAAAAGTTTATCCGTTCTTGTCCAAATTTCACTATGTCGTTTTATTCATTTAGGTAGTCAAATAAACATACTTCCTCAGATTTTTTAACCATCCAAATTTCTCTCTAAAATATCCGATATATCCGTTTATAAAAATTCCTTAGTTTGAACCGTTCACCTTCACCGTAAGTCCGATTTGAGTGAAACCAACGCCAAAACGACCGCGTGAAAAATTTCTATTTTATCCAATGATTTGTTTTCTGATTTATGGTAAGTTTCCTTGACCGAATTTCGAATTTAGTTTTTAGAGTATCTTCTCATAAACTATTTTTAACGTTTACCCATAAACTGTCGAGTTAGATTGATTGATGGACAAAGAGTCAATGAACAAAGACGGTTTGCTCGTGGAATCGTATTCGTGTGTGAAAGCGTCGAAATAAGGTAAGGGGTGAGAGAGCGTCTGAATTCATGAGTATAATATATTGTGAGATGAACGGGAAAACCGTATTTCCTAATGATTCATCTGGGGCTCGCTACGTACGGATTAAAATGTGAAATAGAAATATTTATAAGGTGTTGATTGATTTAATTTCATTAAATGTGTGATATTTTATATTATTGTGATATTATAATTTTATTGTGATATTTGATTTAATTTCGCTAAATGTTGGGTATTTGATATTATTGTGATATTTGATTTAATTTCGTTAAATGTGTGACATTTGATATATTTTGATATTTGATTTAATTTCTTTAAATATGTGGTGTGTGATATTATTGTGATATTGGTTGTTGAATTAATTTTATGCATATGTTTGATTAGATGAGTTTAAATGATGTTATAATAAAAATAGATGTGTTGTGATAATTATATGTAATGATGATAATGTATGATTAATAATGGTGATGTGATAAATTTGTGATGAATATATGTGTTGTTGTATGATTGATGATAGTGATTCTATAAATTTGTGATGAGTTTATGTGATGATGATGATGATGTGTGATTAATTATAGTGATGTTATAAATTGTGATGAGAATATTGTGATTTCAATTTGTATTTGAGATGACGGTATTAATGGAGTATCATATACCAACGAGGGGAGAAAATATTGTGAATTTGTGAAGTGGAGATTATTTTGTCATCATATAGATAGGGTCTGACAAGCCTAGTGATTTCGGGGAAATACAACTGAATGAGCCTGATCGTGGCGGTCTGCTGTCGAGCCTTAAGGCAAGATTGTTAGACCTTTGAGGTATTCAGGTGGGGAATTCCTAGGCGACTTGGAGGTAGCACTCCAAATGTCGGGAGCTACCACGCAACACACGTTTACCTCGACTGTCACGTATATGTGTATCGGGTTGAGTTGAGGGGATCTATGAGGACAGGGCCAATTTGAATTGTCCGTCCACCGGGATAGTGGCATAGTATCAAGCCTCCTAACCAAGTACTTCAGAGTTAGAATGGTACCACATTGTGAAGTAGAGTCTAAGCTCGTGCATAACATTGCATTTCCTTGTGATTGTTTCGTTGTGATTGATGTGTTTCAAAAGTAATGATAATTACTCTTAGATGATTTGATGCATATTATAATGAGATAATTATTTTACTTGAGTGAATTTGATGTTATAATATGATACTATTTACTTAAATATTTTGATTTATCGTAATATGATTATGATACGGTCTATTATGATTGTTTTGTGTTCTTCTTACTTATATTATACTATTAATATGATTTCGAAACTCACCTCCTTCGTTGTTTGTGTTTGACTGGCTTGGCCCTGCGTTTGCGAAATCGCAGTTGTTACAGGTTAATGAATCTTGAAGTTCAAGTTTGAGAGGAACTACGCTCTGATAGGTGATACCGGGGATATGGGCTTAAATTGTATTTTACTTATTTAATTTGAAACGAATTTTTGTATGAAAATCTTAGAAGTACTAGTAAGTTTTTAAATTAAATCAAATAATAATACTTAAATCAAGCTTATTGAGATTACACTATTTTAACGGAAAAAATAAATTTAAAGTGTTCCTTTTGATTTTTGAAAAACGTGATATCCTAAGTTAAAAATTACATTTTTATTTTCTTGTAAACATATTTTTATTTATCTATTACAAATTTTATAGAAATATATATTATATATATATATATATATATATATATATATATATATATATATATATATATATATATATATATATTATTTTGGGGTTTAGGGTGTCACACAAATAGTAGTAGTAATTATTGGAATCAATGTAAACATGATCTAGTAAAAATAAGATAGTCAAATAAAGTGTCTTAAAGTCAATAATAGTGATGCAATGGAGAAACCAGCATGCTAGGGTGGTAGATTCACCCTAAGGGTTCTTCCCTCTTCTCCTTGGCCGAAAAATCTTATGCCTTTAAAGGACTCTTACAAATGAAAGAGCCAAAGTTTGTCTTAGAATGTCTTCTTTGTTGTCCATCTGTGTGAGAAGCATTTTTCAAACTCCCTTGTTTTGAGTTCTCTTTCTCAAGTCTCCCTGAACTCAGGAGGTTTAATTTTGGAAGTTATTGCCTCTGGTTGGACAGAACTCGCCCTTGAGTTTATATATAGTTCATCATCCAAATTTGGTGAAAGATCGGAAACATTAATTAAATATTTGACTCTTTTCTTTCTTATCTATGAAGGGTACTTATATATTTTCTTTTGTAGAGTGTGGTTGTATAGGGATATTTCTCAAAGCTATTGTTTCCAACAATAAGGCACTCAACTTCTTTTCATGGTGTTTTTATGGAGGCGTTTGTTTTGCGGACTAAAAACTATTCTAGAGAATAATTTACTTGAGAATATAAGAAAAAATATTTAGTTTCTAGATATTTTAAAAAAAGAAATATTTGGAACATAACTTTAATATAAGATTTTTGTAAAAAAATTATATAATCCATTTTTTCACTTGGGAAGAAATCCATGAGAATTATGGAAGTTATTTCTATCATGAGAATAACTTTTTCTCAAACTTGTAACAAACATGATATACTTATTTTTTAAACATAACACCTTAAGTTGGTAACAATGTTTGGTCGTTGGTTTATGGTGTTTTCAATACAAGTGTGATTGATCCCAAACTTGTGGAGACTTTGATCATTCCCATCCCTAAGGTTGATTGTCCCTCTTCTTTGAATGATTTTTGCTCCATCGGCCTTTGAACCGTGCTTCTTTAAATCATTTTTAAAGTTTTGGTTCATAGAATTTGTCCTTTCTTATATTCATTTATTTTTTTCTGTCTCCAAAGCAGTTTATCCCAGAGACGGGCATCTCTAACAATGTTATTATTGCATAAGAGATCTTTCATCATATGCACTAGAGGGTGTTTATTATTTAAGATTGATTTTGAGAAAATTTATGATCGTGTTGATTGGTCGTTTCTTAAGCTCACTCTTGAAGAATTTAATTTATCCACCATTATTATTACGTTCATTATGTGTTGTATCAATCCGTCCTCTAGGGACGATCCTTCCATTTCTCTCAAGTTAGGTTGGTCTAGAATGTCATCAATGACTTTTCTATGGATTCAGGAGTGAAGGTTAACCTTCAGAAATCTAGCTTCCTCCCTTCAGTGAATGTTCCTAGATGTAAGGTTCACAACTTAATTTGAAGCTATTGTGGAATTGCATCATACTTACAAACTTGGATTTCCTATGTTTTAAGAAGAGTTAGAACTTGTGATTTTAACTATATTTTGGATAAAATTAATGGTCGTCTTATTGGTTGGAAGAGTAACTTGCTTAGTAGGGTTTGTCGGGTGACCCTTGTGATAATTATTAGAAATAAGACTTATCTACTAAATTTGAATACTAATTTGTCTGTCTTTTGAGCAAAGGTTACTAGAATTTTAGTTTTAAATTTATGATTTATGTCTTTTAGTTATGTTGTCATTTACTATGTCTTTTATGAAAATTAATATTTGGTGTGTGATTTTGTAGATAAAAGATTGGAAGATGTGTCCCATAATCAAAATATTGTTGGAAATTGCTACATTAAGATGCACAACAGATTGATAAGTAGTAAAACAAGCAAATTGTGTGGGTTTCAGTTACACCCAATATTCCTTCAAAGGTTTTAGGATACCCCCAGTATGAGAAGGTGCTAAAAGAAAGAGCAATTGGACCACTTTTGCTTTATTGGGCCAAAAATATACTTTTTGAGCTAAAAGACAAAAGTGGAGGTACAAGGAAAAGAGATAGAGAGCCAACTATCCTATAAAATGGAGACAAGCACTGAATTCAAGGCAAAAGGAATCAGACCTAAATATCGAAACCTTAGTCGTCATTTTCATTTGCGATCATCATCCACCATTAAAGCTTTTTGTATGAAGTATTGTTGCTCAAAGAAGGAAACTTGCAAACACGTTGAAGGAGGAGTTGCCATAGCTGCTTCATAAAACTTGTGTTTTCTGTTAACAATGAAAAGAGGAAGAAAGAGGAAGAGGAGAAACAATCACTCTAGAGTTTCATAATATAGAATGAACCAAACTTGAGTTAATAGGGTTACAATGAGTATATATATAAAAGAATAGAAATGTCTAAAATACCCTTACTACTAATATATAATAACATTATCTAACATCTCTCCTCAAACTCACGATGCATTAACATGGAGCATCGAGAGTTTGTCAACTAAAAACGAAAACGTTTTAATGGAATGCATCTTTGTGAACAAATCAGCAATCTATAAAGAAGAAGAGTGTGAATAGTGGTCATCTTGGCTACAAGAGCAAAAGTTTCTTCATAATCCATACCATAGTGTTGAGAGAAACCCTTAGCAACAAGACGTGTTTTGTAACGCCCAACTGACCCATCAGACTTAGTTTTGATCTTGTATAACCAACGAGATCTAATAACACGTTTTCTATGAGGAAGAGGTACTAATTCCCAAGTATTGGTTTTGTGCAATGCAAATAGTTCTTCTGCCATAGCCTGCTGCCAAAGAGGATCAAGAACAACCTCTTTATAGGAAGAGGGCTCAGACAAATTTGAGAGAGGGGTAACGGGACGATCAACAATCGTAGAGGTGGTGGACACCGGGGGACAAGAGGGATGTCACAAAGAAGAAACAACAATCAAATAGAAGAACCAGCAAGAGAGAGCAACGAAAGAAGAAGGAGAAGCCAAAAAGAGGTCCTTAGCATACCAAACAATCACAACAAAGAGAGAAACCAAACCTGTATCATTCAGACATTTTATTTATTTTAATATTTTCCTTAGGAATTGAGATAATTATTCTTAAAAAATTGTCGCTATATTGTAATGTGTTATTTTAATAATAATAATAATAATAATAATAATATAATATAATAATTATATAAATAATAATAATAATAATAATATTAATAAAAGGAACCGTTAAAAACAAATTATGTCTTAGGTTGAAATATCACTCTCTCTATTTAATACCACGTCCGTTTAATACCACGTTACAGTTTAACCTTCCCCACGTCTGGCTTAAGGTTTCCCTGGCTTAACTTTCTCCACTTCTGCCAACCTTCCCCACTTCTGTGGTTTAACGTTCCCCACTCCTGCCTTAACTTTATCCGCTTCTGGCTTAACTTCCCACGGCTTTAAAGTTCATCCTTTTTGATAAAAAAGAAACAAAAACAAAACAGACGTCTTCCATTCAAAAACACTATTGCGATATAAAAAGGTTTAGGAGAGAAAAAGAGAGACCACTTTGATAGAAGGCAACCACCAAAGAAGAAAGAGAGGAGTAACTCGATTCCCGAATTTTTTAAATAAGTATCAGAAATCATCGATTGCGCATTCGTTAACCGTTTGATCAAGCTGATTTTCGGACAGCAGGTTCGCAGCATTCAAACTCACATTTTCAATGGTCGGATCGGCAAATGACGTTCAGAGAGGAGAACCGTCTCGCCCAGCAGCAGGTGTGAAATGAGTGAGACAAGAGTTTGTGAAACATAATTCTAAATATAACTCTAGTAATGGTAAGGGATATATTTATGACCTCGAAATAATCGGAATGTATCAGTTCTTTAAGAAATTAAATCAATTTCATACACACAGCGGAATTAAATTGCGGCATACAAGATTAGCAATTACAAGTAGATGGATAAGAGATTAACCAAGATGCATGCGAGTCAAATTCCAGTTTAAACAATATTACCTAACACAGAATATGTTTAACATGCATCTAATATTAATCACACATACAAATATTGCAAGATAGAAAATTAAAGGAGTTAAGGGTTAGAGAAGATTGCACCAAGAATTTATCCTGGTTCAGTTGTCAACGAGACAACCTACATCCAGTCCTGACAATCCAATCGGATTTCAGTTTTTCTTCTCCAATAGAAAGAATCGATTACAGGATTGTCCAGTTTCATCCCTGAAAAACCTATTCTATCTCTAATGATCTTTTTCCATTGATCACCCTTCTGATCCTTGTAGAATCAGCAGTTACACAGAATTCAAAGTACGACTCCTTCTTGTTGACCCTCTCACCCAAGAAGGTAGCCACAGTTTCAATTGGTTTCTCGGTTCGTTTCTTTTCAAAGTATTATTACAACTGAATAAAAAACAAACAACAAAGAATCTTCACATCTTGATCAATGTGACTCTCTCACGAATCTGGATATCAAGGATTGTCATGAGAAAATTGTCTTTTCTCTAAGATACTTTTTCAGCTCTTCTCAATGATTTATGGATAATCTTTGGTCTTGATCTGAAAAAAACCATAAATCAGATTGCTAACAAAATGTATTGAGATTTGTTATCAAAGTTTTTAAAAGTGGTGAGAAAAGATTGAAAGACAGTTTATATAGTTTAATGAAAAAACAACTACTAAATCGATTTACCAATCGATTTATTAAATTATAAAAATGCCTAATCGATTGCCAATCGATTATCGCGAGTCTTGTTTTTCTTTAATCTTGAAACTACATAAACTAATCGATTTATCAATCGATTCTTTAAAAAACACTTTTCAGTAATTATGTGCAGACTTATGTGAATCGATGTGTAATCGATGTTAGAGTTGTTCCAATGATAAAGTCACATCAATTGTATTACCTATCGATTTACTAAAGACACATAATCGATTTCCAAATACTCAGAATCGATTTGGTCACAAGCTCAAAGTTACTGTGATTTCAAAAAAGTTCTTTCAAATCGATTGCCAATCGATTGTGTTCAAGACAGAAAGACTTGCTTTTTGTGATGTTAATCGACGTGCCATCGATTTGTGTGTGTATTTGCCTGAAGTTTTCTTACCAGATGTCTTAGTTTCACAACTCGATTTTCCCAATCGATTGCAACCAAACTTAACATGATTGGAAATTCACACAATAGATTGTCAATCGATTGTGTTTGTCACAGGTGAAGATTTTGCGACATAGTAGCTATATTTACTCTAACGGACTTTGCAATGAGTTACCCTCAAAACTGGATGTCACTGTGACTTGGTTACAATCGATTTCCCAATCGATGTGTTCAATCAGGTTTACTTGTGTGAGTGTACAATCGATTTGTCAATCGCAATTAGCCTGTAAAACAGGCGTGCCACTGGACTTGTGCAGTTTTCATTTCTAATTGTGTCAGTCGATTGCCCAATCGATTATCACAATCACAAACAGTTATGTTTCCTTACACCCTTGTTTGAATCGATTTTCCCAACACGATTTACTCAGTCAAAATTCAACTTATTGTTAGATTTCTTGTATTCCAAGCAATTTGTTTCAAGTGTGTAGGATTGGATTGTTGTTCTGAAATCTTGCTCAATTAAAATGATAAGATTTATCATATGATGTATGAACATTGTATGTTTGTCTAATATGTCAAAACTAGGATTAAGAGGACTAAAGTCCAACAATCTCCCCCTTTTTGCATAAGTGACAATCATACAAATTTTAACTTGAGCATTTCAAGACATAACATTACAAAACATTTCATAGCATCATATATGTACCATTATTGGATGCATAAAAACAATGTATCAGATCAGAGCATAACAGTACAAATGCTATTTATCAATAATCAGAGTATTAATTACATTTATTTATTACATTATTAATAATTCATTATCAGGTATCAGAGCAAATCATCAGAGTGTAAAAACAATGCAACAACAAGCATTTATCAAGTTATAATTTTCTACCCCTTTGTCAGTTAAGGAAAAAAGGCAGAAAAACAATTCCTCCCCCTATTGTTAAAGAACATAAGCATGGGGTTGAAATCATATAACATTGTATATCAGAGCAATGGAATTCATGTGTATCATATCAAAGACAATCATAGCAGTTAATGAGCATATCAAAGATTAAGATAAATGAATTCAGATAGAAATAGAATAAACGTTTACATTCAGTATAGATCAAATGAGAGTACAACAAGTCATAGCAAAACACAACACAGATCTAAAACTCCTATTCTTCTAGTCTAGGCTGGTCACTCACTATTATCTACGGGAGAGGTTGAGACCGATGTATACCCTCAGCAGGTGTCTCCTCAACGTGAGTCTCAGGGTGATCTAGGGGATCCGGGTTAGGTTCTTCTGCTGCTTGACGACCGATGTCTGCGATGTCTTCAAACGACAGCTTTGATGCCTAAGTGTGCTTGAATCGCATCCACATCCTGAACAAACCGAATTCAAGGATGCATGCAGAGGTCTTAAATTGCTTCCAATCTGGACTGTGATTCTAGCATCTTGGCATTGGTATGCATTTGAGCTTCAATGAATTCCATTACTATTTTGCAACAAAAATCAAGAGTGGCTTGGCGGTGAGGCAGTTGCAGGTTGAGGCTGAGGTTGTGGCTGAGGCTGTGCTGGTTCAACAGTAGCTGAGTCTTATCCATACACCATGTAACCTTTCAATTGCATTTGATTCACAATTGTTCTCCAAATATCATAGTGGTTTTTGCAGATTCTTCATTACCAAACGAAACCTTGAAATGTTTAAGAATCTTGGATCAGCTGTGGTAAGGCAACATAAGCTTGCTCTGAGAAGCTTCCAGCATGTGCCTTAGCACAATCCAAGTCCAACTCATCCTAGCTCTTTAGATAAGCCCCATAACAGTAGTATGTCCAACTTCTGGACTACTGCATGGTTTCCTGAGCTTGGTACAAGCATACGAGTAAGTATGTACATCAACATCCTATGTTGTACCTTCATTTGACCAATGGGCAATGAAATAGATTCAACGAACCCATCGATCATCAGGTCCTTTACTGTTGTATGCCTGTCAATAGATTCTTCCCAACCTTCGTCAGCCGTATCAGCTTCCGAACTGCCATCGATAGAGTTGCCGTAAAATGGCAATCCTGACAAGGTAGAGAAATCATCAAAGGACATAGCAATCCTTTTTCCTTTAACTTGAGCAGTAAACCCTTCTTCAGTCAACTTGAAAGTAGAGTAAAATTCCCTTATCAGCCTTGGGTAACTATCAAGTGTAGATGAAAGAAAGCTCTCAAGTCCATGAAATCTGAGATGATTCTGAAACGTGAATTCAACATTATCAAAGTATGCAAAATCCATAGTTCTCGCCTCATGGATTTTTCTCTTTAAAAAGTCTGTTGGTATAGAGGATTGTGCCTCCTTTTCCTTTGGTGCAAGGACTTTCTTGGGAGGGGGGGTGAAGATATAGGTTTCTTCTTCCTCTTTTGAGAGATTTCCTTCATGGCATCAGCCATGAGTTTTTTCTGTGGGGGGTTCCTTACGTTTCTTAGTCTTCTCTTGGATGGGTGCAGGAGCCTTGCCCTTGTCTTTGGCAAGAATTTTATGAGTGGGTATTGGTACTCTCTTTGTTAGAGTGGGTGGGGGTGAAGGTGTTTCACTTGTAGAAGAAGATGAAGGTGAAGGAGTACGAGCCTGGGTTTGTTTCACGCGTGCCATACTCGTAGCTTGATGTAGATTAAATGTAGGTAGAATGTATATTGAATGTACTAACAGATGCAGAGACAGAAGAATGAAGCAGAAGAAAAAAAAAATCAGTGAAGGTCTGGAAAATGCAATGCAGAAATCGATTTAGAACTGTTCCTACTTATACTCTTAACCATGTAAATCGATTTCCAAATCGATTAGGTTACCGTTGCTGGGAATCCTCAACCGATTCAGTAATGATGGTGTTCAACGGCTAGAAAAAAATCATAACGGTCATATTTCAAATCGATGTTCAAATCGAGTTCCAGTTTTACTTAATCGATGTCCAAATCGATTGTCTTAATGTTAAATACTGAACTAGTCGATTTCCAAATCGACGCTCGGGAAAGTTTTAAAAAAAAATTCTGAACTTTGAAGTATGGGCCAAAGTAATTGATTCCCAAATCGATTTTATAAACCATTTACCATGCAGGTAATCGATTTCCAAATCGATTTAACTGGAAAACATTACTGAAAATACCAGAATAAAAAAAAAATCATACTTCACTAGGATCCATGATCCCTAGTTTCATCCTTATATGCATAAAACTTTCTCTTGGCAAAGCTTTTGTGAAGATGTCAGCTAACTGTTCCGCAGTGTTAACATACTCAAGCTTAATAATTCCATTCTGAAAGTGATCTCTTATAAAGTGATGTCTTACTTCAATGTGTTTGGTCCTGCAGTGCATTACTGGATTCTTGGTTATACTTATTGCACTTGTGTTATCACACATGATAGGTACTGTTCCCAAATCAACACCAAAGTCCAATAAATGCTGTTTCATCCACAGAATCTGAGCACAACAGCTCCCAACTGCAATATATTCAGCTTCAGCAGTAGATAACGCAATGCTTGTTTGCTTCTTACTGAACCAAGACACTAGAGAATTTCCAAGCAGATGACAAGTTCCTGAGGTACTTTTCCTGTCGAGTTTACAACCGGCAAAGTATGAATCTGAGTAACCAATCAATGTACATGTTGATCCTTTTGGATACCACAATCTAAGACTTTTAGTTCCTACCAAGTATCTGAAAATTCTCTTAACTGCACTGAAGTGAGATTCCTTTGGATTTAATTGATACCTTGCACACATACAAACACTGAACATGATGTCTGGTCGGCTTGCTGTAAGGTAGAGCAGAGATCCAATCATACCACGAAATCTAGTAACATCTACACGTTTACCTTTCTCATCTCGGTCTAAGAAACTTCCTTGACTCATGGGTGTATCAATGGACTTAAGATTTTCAAAGTTAAATTTCTTTATCAAATCAGAACAGTATTAGATTGACTAATGAAAATGCCTTGCTTGCTTTGGTTTAATTTGAAATCCCAAGAAATATGACAGTTCACCCATCATTGACATTTCAAATTTACCTTTCATCAAATTTTCAAATTCTTTGCACAATTTATTATTTGTAGATCCAAATATTATGTCATCAACATATACTTGGACAAGCAAGGTATCATTTCCAGTAGTTTTTGTGAAAAGAGTCTTGTCAACATTTCCTCTTAAAAAGTTTTGTTGAATAAGGAAATTGCTGAGCTTCTCATACCAAGCTCTTGGAGCTTGTTTTAAACCCATAGAGGGCCTTTGAGAGCTTATACACATGATTAGGAAAATCAGGATTTTCAAACCAGGTGTTTGGCTAACAAAAACTTCCTCTTGAAGGTCACCATTGAGAAAGGCACTTTTCACATCCATTTGATAAAGATTAAAGTCCATTATACAAGCATAAGCCAATAAAATTCTTATGGCTTCTAGTCTAGCTACAGGGGCATAAGTTTCATCAAAATCTATTCCCTCCTCTTGACTATAACCCTTGGCTACTAGTCTAGCTTTGTTCCTTGTTATCACACCATTTCTCATCCAACTTGTTTCTGAACACCCATCTGGTTCCTATGACATGCTTACCCTCTGGCCTAGGTAATACTAAACTTCCACACCTTGTTTCTCTCAAAACTGGTTTAAACTCCTCTTGCATAGCAAGTATCCACTCACTATCTAACAGGGCTTCCTTAATGTTCTTAGGTTCAATCTGAGATACAAAGGCTGTAAAGTTACAAAACTGACTAAGGCTTCTCCTAGTTGCAACACCTTTAGAGATATCGCCTATAATGTTGTCTAAAGGGTGGTTTCTGTTGAACTTCCATTCCTTAGGCAACTCACTGGTTTCTATAGGTTCTACAAGGTCTGATCTAGTTGGAGGGTCAGCTATAGGTTTGTTCTAATGGTTCAGATTCTACAACTTCGTCCAAAATGTCATCAACCTTAGAAGGAGTTTTGTTCAAGTTTTCTGTAAATAATTCATCAAATTTTACATGAACTGACTCTTCTTATGGTCTTTGTTCTTTTGTTGTAGATTCTATAGGCCTTACTAGTTTGGGAATATCCTAAAAAGATACCTTCATCTGCCTTAGGGTCAAACTTTCCTAGGTGTTCTTTGCCATTGTTCAACACAAAGCACTTACAACCAAAGATTCTAAAGTAGGAAAGGTTTGGTTTTCTACCCTTGTAAAGCTCATAGGGTGTTTTCCTAAGCAGGGCCTAATGAGAACTCTATTTACAACATGAGTGGCTGTACTAATTGTATCTGCCCAAAAGTACTTAGGTAGGTTGGAGTCCTTAAGCATGGTCCTAGCCAACTCTTCTAGGGATCTATTTTTCCTCTCCACTACCCCATTCTGCTGTGGTGTCCTAGGGGCATAATATATGTGGTTGATTCCATGTAGTTCACAGTAAGTTTGAAAATGATCATTTTGGAATTCACCTCCATGATCACTTTTTATTGAAACAATTTTCTGATCATTCTCATTTTGAACTAAAGCAGCAAACTTTTTAAAAACTGAGAATGTATCACTTTTATGAGCTAGAAAATAAGTCCATGTGAATCTTGAATAATCATCAACCAGCACATATCCATACAGGTTTCCACCTAAACTCTTAACTTGGGCAGGTCCAAAAAGGTCCATGTGAACTAGTTGCAAAAACTCTATTTTGTTCTAACCAAGTCTATAGAGGGAAATGGAGTCTTAACCAGTTTACTCTTCTCACATGAATCACACAGTCTATCCTTAGAAAACTTCCTATTTGGTAGACCTAAGACTAGCTGTTTGCTGACAAGTTTATTCAAATGATTTATATGTATGTGAGCAATTCTTTTATGCCAAAGCCATGTTTCATCTGAATTGGATAACAAGCAGCATATAGCACTTGGTACAGAATTGAAATCCAACATGTAAATGTTGTTAATTCTGTCACCAACTAGCTTTATGTGTTTGTCATCTTTATGCTCAATAATGCAAGATTGTGATGAAAAACTTACTTTGAAAACCTTTATCACATAGCTGGCTTATACTCAGTAAGTTGTGTTTTTAATCCTTCAACATATAACACATTTTTGATTACTGCAGTTGACTCATTGCCTATGTCACCAATTCCAATGATCTTTCCTCTGTTGTTGTCACCATATTTGACAAAGCCTCCTTCCTTTAATGTCAAAGGACAGGAATTTGGATTTGTCCCCTGTCATGTGCTTCGAGCAATCCGCTATCCAATACCATGATGCTTAGTGAGATGTCAAGCACACCTGCAACACAAAAATCAGAATTTTGTTTTAGGTCCCCAATTTAAATTGGGTCCTGGATGGTTAGTGTCAAACACAGATTTCTTTGCTATCCAAACTTGCTTCCATCCTCTATTGGCTAATTTTTTTAAATTTGCAATTTGACACAAAATGTCCCTTTCTGCAACAGAAATGACATTTGCCATCAAAGGATGAATGTTTGTTTGGTTTAGTAAAGATGTCATACATACTCTTAGCAATAGCAGATTTTTGACCATGTTTGACACTTCTGGTTTGCATATAACCAATACCATATCTGTTTTTTTATCTCTTAACATGCATATTTGGTGTATATCCTAAAACCAGATTTTTCATGAACATGTCTTTGATTGCTAAGTATGACATTCAGTTTATCTTTACTATTAGCAAACTTCAATAAATCAGATTTTAATGATGTGACATTATTCTCAAGTTCAATGCATCTTGCAGATTTTTCATGTGAATCCTTTTTCAGTTGTTCACATAAATTTTCAATTTCTTTATGTTCAATTTTCATTTGTTCAAGCATTTTCTTTGTGCTTAACAACTGTTTTATGGAATTCACATAATCATCATGCAGTTCATTGAAAGCTTCTTGTAGCTCATCATAGGTTGGATTAGATTGTGAACTAACCTCATTTTCTGATTCTGAATCGGTATTTGCCATGAGACACAGATTCGCTTCTTCTTCATCCGAAGAGGCAGAGGATTCATCGTTATCATTCCATGCAATATAAGCTTTTCTGGTTTTGGTGACTGGTTCCTTGCCTTTTGGTTTTGTAGCTCTATTCTTGTTCTGCAATTTGTAGCATTCTGACTTTATGTGACCAGTCTTACCACATTCATAGCATGTAATTTTCTTGTTGTCACTAGTCTTAGAGTTGGATGGCTTTCTGAATTTGTTATCTTTCTTCTTCAGAAATTTCTTAGATTTCTTGACAAGCAACCCGATTTCAGGCTCTTCAGTTTCACTACTGGATTCATCTGAGCAGCTATCTGATTCAGTTTTCGATTGATGGGCTTGAACCTTCAAGGATAATCCTTTCTTTTTCCTGCTTTCCATTTCTGATTCGTCCAGCCGATGCAGTTCCATTTCATGTTCCCTTAGTTTTCCAAATAAAGTTGCTGTTGTCATCTTTGCTAGATCTTTAGATTCAGCTATGGCAGTTATTTTGGGCTGCCATTCTCTGGTTAGACACCTCATAATCTTTCCGATCTGCTGTTCATTGTCCACTTGTTTTCCCAGTGCGTGAAGATTGTTTACTATGTGTGTGAATCTGGTCTGCAGATCGCTGATGGATTCGTCTTTCTTCATGCTGAATAATTTGTATTCGTGCATAAGTGTATTTACGCGAGCTCTTTTCCCCAGTATGAGAAGGTGCTAAAAGAAAAAGCAATTGGACCACTTTTGCTTTATTGGGCCAAAAATATACTTTTTGAGCTAAAAGACAAAAGTGGAGGTACAAGGAAAAGAGATAGAGAGCCAACTATCCTATAAAATGGAGACAAGCACTGAATTCAAGGCAAAAGGAATCAGACCTAAATATCGAAACCTTAGTCGTCATTTTCATTTGCGATCATCATCCACCATTAAAGCTTTTTGTATGAAGTATTGTTGCTCAAAGAAGGAAACTTGCAAACACGTTGAAGGAGGAGTTGCCATAGCTGCTTCATAAAACTTGTGTTTTCTGTTAACAATGAAAAGAGGAAGAGGAGAAACAACCACTCTAGAGTTTCATAATATAGAATGAACCAAACTTGAGTTAATAGGGTTACAATGAGTATATATATAAAAGAATAGAAATGTCTAAAATATCCTTACTACTAATATATAATAACATTATCTAACATCTCTCCTCAAACTCACGATGCATTAACATGGAGCATCGAGAGTTTGTCAACTAAAAAACGAAAACGTTTAATGGAATGCATCTTTGTGAACAAATCAGCAATCTATAAAGAAGAAGAGTGTGAATAGTGGTCATCTTGGCTACAAGAGCAAAAGTTTCTTCATAATCCATACCATAGTGTTGAGAGAAACCCTTAGCAACAAGACGTGTTTTGTAACGCCCAACTGACCCATCAGACTTAGTTTTGATCTTGTATAACCAACGAGATCTAATAACACGTTTTCTATGAGGAAGAGGTACTAATTCCCAAGTATTGATTTTGTGCAATGCAAATAGTTCTTCTGCCATAGCCTGCTGCCAAAGAGGATCAAGAACAACCTCTTTATAGGAAGAGGGCTCAGACAAATTTGACGAGAGGGGTAACGAGGACGATCAACAATCGTAGAAGGTGGTTGGACAACCGGGGGGACAAGAGGGATGTCACCAAAGAAGAAACAACAATCAAATAGAAGAACCAACAAAGAGAGAAGCAACGAAAGAAGAAGGAGAAGCCAAAAAGAGGATCATTAGCTATACCAAACAATCACAACAAAGAGAGAAACCAAACCTGTATCATTCAGACATTTTATTTTATTTTAATATTTTACCTTAGGAATTGAGATAATTATTCTTAAAAAAATTGTCGGCTACTATTGTAATGTGTTATTTTAATAATAATAATAATAATACTAATAATAATAATAATAATAATAATAATAATAATAATAATAATATAATAATAATATTAATAAAAGGAACCGTTAAAAACAAATTTATGTCTTAGGTTGAAATATCACTCTCTCTGTTTAATACCACGTCCGTTTAATACCACGTTACAGTTTAACCTTCCCCACGTCTGGCTTAAGGTTTCCCTGGCTTAACTTTCTCCACTTCTGCCAACCTTCCCCACTTCTGGTTTAACGTTCCCCACTCCTGCCTTAACTTTATCCGCTTCTGGCTTAACTTCCCACGGCTTAAAGTTCGTCCTTTTTTGATAAAAAAGAAACAAAAACAAAACAGACGTCTTCCATTCAAAAAACACTATGCGATATAAAAAAAGGTTTAGGAGAGAAAAAGAGAGACCACTTTGATAGAAAAGGCAACCACCAAAAGAGAAAAGAGAGGAGTAACTCGATTCCCGAATTTTTTAAATAAGTATCAGAAAATCATCGATTGCGCATTCGTTAACCGTTTGATCAAGCTGATTTTCGGACAGCAGGTTCGCAGCATTCAAACTCACATTTTCAATGGTCGGATCGGCGAAATGACGTTCAGAGAGGGAGAAACCGTGCTCGCACAGCAGCAGGTGTGAAATGAGTGAGACAAGAGTTTGTGAAACATAATTCTAAATATAACTCTAGTAATGGTAAGGGATGTTATTATTATGACCTCGAAATAATCGGAATGTATCAGTTCTTTAAGAAATTAAATCAATTTCATACACACAGCGGAATTAAATTGCGGCATACAAGATTAGCAATTACAAGTAGATGGATAAGAGATTAACCAAGATGCATGCGAGTCAAATTTCCAGTTTAAACAATATTACCTAACACAGAATATGTTTAACATGCATCTAATATTAATCACACATACAAATATTGCAAGATAGAAAATTAAAGGAGTTAAGGGTTAGAGAAGATTGCACCAAGAATTTATCCTGGTTCAGTTGTCAACGAGACAACCTACATCCAGTCCTAACAATCCAATCGGATTTCAGATTTTCTTCTCCAATAGAAAGAATCGATTACAGATTGTCCAGTTTCATCCCTGAAACCTATCTATCTCTAATGATCTTTTTCCTATTGATCACCCTCTGATCCTTGTAGACACTCAGCAGTCTAACACAGAATCAAAGTACGACTCCTTCTTGTTGAGCCCTCTCACCCAAGAAGGTAGCCACCAGTTTCAAGCTGGCTTTCTTGCTTTCGTTTCTTTTCAAAGTATTATTACAAACTGAATAAAAGAAGAACAAAAAGAAGTCTTCAATCTTGATCAATGTGACTTCTCACGAATCTGGATATTCAAGGATTGTTCATGAGAACATTGTCTTTTCTCTCAAGAATACTTTTTCAGCTCTCTCAATGATTATGGATAATCTTTTTGGTCTTGATCTGAAAAAGCAGTATCAGATTGTTAACAAAATGTATTGAGATTTGTTATCAAAGTTTTTAAAAGTTGTGAGAAAAAGATTGAAAGACAGTTTATATAGTTTCTAAAAAAACAACTACTAAATCGATTTACCAATCGATTTATTAAAGTTATAAAACATGCCTAATCGATTTGCCAATCGATTATCGCGAGTCTTGTTTTTCTTTAATCTTGAAACTACATAAACTAATCGATTTATCAATCGATTCTTTTAAAAACACTTTTCAGTAAATTATGTGCAGACTTATATGAATCGATTGTGTAATCGATGTTAGATGTTTTGTTCCAATGATAAAGTCACATCAATCGATTACCTAATCGATTACTAAGTCACATAATCGATTTCCAAATACTCAGAATCGATTTGGTCACAAGCTCAAAGTTCACTGTGATTTCAAAAAGTTTCTTTCAATCGATTTGCCAATCGATTGTGTTCAAGACAGTGACTTAGCTATTTTGATGTTAATCGACGTGCCAATCGATTTGTGTGTATTTGCCTGAAAAGTTCTTACCAGATGTTTAGTTCAATCGATTTCCCAATCGATTGCAACCAAACTTAACATGATTGAAATTTTCATAATAGATTGTCCAATCGATTGTGTTTGTCACAGGTGAAGTTATTTTGCAAATAGTACTTAAGCAATCGATTACCCTCAAAACTGGAGTGTCACTGTGACTTGTACAATCGATTTCCCAATCGATTTGTTTCAATCAGGTTTACTTTGTGAAGTGTACAATCGATTTGTCAATCGATTAGCCTGTAAAACAGGGTGCCACTGACTTGTGCAGTTTTCATTTCTAATTGTGTCAGTCGATTGCCCAATCGATTATACAATCACAAACAGTTATGTTTCCTTACACCCTTGTTATGAAATCGATTTCCCAATCGATTTACTCAGTCAAAATTCAACTTTTGTTGATTTCTTGTGTTCCAAGCAATTTGTTTCAAGTGTGTAGGATTGGATTGTTGTTCCTGAAATCTTGCTCAATTAAAATGATAGATTTATCATATGATGTATGAACATTGTATGTTTGTTAATTATGTCAAAACTAGGATTAAGAGGACTAAAGTCCAACAAGGGCATCACTCCATTCGCTTTCCTATTTGAATTATATGTGATATAAATGTATTGTGATGTTATTTATTGGTTTTGTTTGTGTTATATTCAAAATGAATATTAATAATTGTTGTGTTTCACATGTTGCAAGTGTGTAAGAATAAATGTTATATGATATGTTGTTTTAATGGTTATGTTGAGCATGTTCAAAGTACGAAGAATAAATGTTATGTGATATGTTGTTATAATGGTTGTGTTGAACATATTCAAAGTGTGGAAAATAAATGTTGTGTGATATGGTGTTATAATGGTTGTGTTGAACATATTCAAAGTGTGAAGAATAATTGTTATGTGATGTGTCGTTAATAAGTTAGTATAGCATTATATTTTATTAAAGTGTCCACATTCATGCATTCATTCGTAGTCGTGTGGTGGTGCGTCCATAATTGGTTGGAGCCCACAGATCCTTGCGGGGATGTGGAGTTAGTGGTGTTGCTTGGAAGGACCCACGAAGCTCGAGTTAGTGGTGTTGCTTGGAAGGACCCACGAAGCTCGAGTTAGTGGTGTTGCTTGGAAGGACCCACGAAGCCGGGAGGCGATATTCCGGAATCATTACATTGACATATAGATTAAGTCATAAGGTCTGTTTGAGTATGCATTGAATTATGTGCGATTAACGTTTTATAGAGATAAATGATACATTGTATCCCCTGATCATTGGTTGGTTGAAATAATGTTATTAACGATGTATATATTATACTGATAAATTTGTATATTTTGTTAGTTTGGGTGAGGCAATGTTAATAATGAATGAGAATGTTAATAATGAATGATGTGAATACTATGGTCATGAATGTACCTGCTGCTAGTTTCGGGTGAATTAATATGTGATATTGTACTTGTTTTTATTACTGTACCTCTTAATTATTTGGGTGAACTAATCTTATTAATTATGTATATCGTAATGTTATATTTGTATTGTCACTGCACTTGTTGTTGGTCGTTTGGGTGAATTAATGTTATTAATTACGCAAATACTGTACTGTTACAATTTCATTGTTAGTGTATCTTTGGTGAGTTGTGATTTTAACTGTTAAATGAAGTAAATGATTTATTTATATTTTTCTATAACAACTATATATGCATGCATATTTGCTCTGTGTTTGTTATTTGGAGATGACCCTTACATTTGACAGGACGTCACATATAGTGTTATTTGAGCGAATAATATCACGATCAACCTAATAGGAGAAATGCGAGAAAATATAATAGCATGCAGTTGGAGGCTCCGAGATACTTCTGTATTGGTGTTAGACTTGTTTGGTGAGTTTTCCACAAGTCCAAAGTTTGTGACCAACTAAGATCTATGTTTGGGTAGTCAAACGTCGAGAGTTTTTGACTCTAGGAGTTTCTTTGGTTTAACGTATTAAACTTACTTTTTAGTGATTGTAAATATTTTGATTCTTTATTTTGAAATAAAATTAAAAATATTATTAATTGATTTTAGGATAGATGAGTATTTAAAATAATCATAAATAAATAAAAACGAATTTGAAATTTTAAGTTTAGAATTTCGGTAGTTAATGTCCGGGAAAAGCAGGATGTTACAAAACCAATAAGAAATCATATCAAATAGTCACAATCAAGAGAAGAACCAAGCCAACAAAAAATCAAACCGAAAAAGGAGCGATCAAAAAAAGGAGCAACAACCATATCAAAACAAACCCTTAATATATAATATAAAAGCCCAATAACATACTACGTAACATCTGAACAATCAACATGGAGAGAAGCAACAAAGCAGATCACTAGAGAGAGGAGCAATCAAACAGAAGAGGCAACAGAGAGAGCAACAATACAGAAGAAAGCAACCAAAGAGATAGGAGAGACGAACAATTAAATTACCAACCAAATCAGCAAAAAACCACAACAATTGAAAGCATGTGAACCAAACCAAAATCAACTCTTTAATACTGATCATAACAAACAAACAACAGAAAGAGACATGTTATGTGTGGAGACAGAACCAACGCCTGCTAGTGGCATAAGAGTGCCATCAGCAGTCATAACCGACACAGACGAGACAAGTTTTACAGACACAAGATTTATCATCGTATGTCATATGATGAGATGCTCTCGAATCAAGAATCCATATGGAAGGAGATATATCTGACATACCAGAGAAGTTCAAACCTTTAGAAGAGGTGGCATACATGGCATGTGTTTGAGTGGCAAGAAGTTTTTGAAGTTGTTCTGCAATATCAAATATTTGTGAAGCAATCTCAGATGAGTATACAGAACCAGAACTAGAGTCAATGGTAGAAGGAGCAGAAGCAACAATATTGGACGATGGCCTCCTAAAATTCTTCTCTCCACAATTTCGGACAATGTGTTTTTCAATGTGCTTGAAGAGAATCATCCTTAGCACCAGCCATAACAAATAATGACAAGAAAATACGACAAACACAATCACTGAGACAAAATAAATTAGGGATAATCTGAGGCTATGCGAGCCCGATTTCTCCCCTTACAGACGTCGTTTGACCGATCCGACCGTTGAAGATGAAGACCTAAATGTTGCGAACCTGCTGTCAAAAAATCAGCTCGATCCAAAGATTAACGAATGCGCAATCGATGTTTTTGTGAGACTGATTTAACAAAATCGGGAATAACGTTCTTGACAGAAGTTTGAAAAACGAAGAACGTTCTCCACTATTCTAAAACAACAAGAATGATGATATCATTTTTTAAGGAAAATAAAGCTCTTGGGATTTACAAATGTGTTTCCAGTATTTCACTAGGAATAGATAGAACTCATATCAACAAAAGAATCACTCCAAAAGACAAAGGGAAAAAGCTATGGATCATGAAAAAACCAAACAAGATCATTCTTCAAATTTAAGCAAGAATCAAGAACGACCTTGAGTGGATACTTCAGCATATCTCTAAGATTTATGCACACATGATAAAGGGATCATGAATCACTGTCAAAGATGGATGACAAAGAAGCTTACAGTTCAACATTTCTCAAAGCAGAAAACGAAGAATATTCATACAAGAACATTCTTGCTTTAAGTCAAATTGATGGCAAAGATAAGCCAAGATAGGAATGATAAAGTCACTGCATCACTGACACACGTGCAGAACAAAAAAGCTCGGCACACAATAACTATCAGAAGTTCAAAATCCAGCAAAACACTCAAAATAAAAAACGAAGAACGTTCTTGTTTTCACAACTTTAATCCAAGAACGTTCTGGTTTACAAAGAACAAAATCTGTTGTAATTTAAGATCGATCTAGGCTACGAAGTACATCTATCTACATTACAAATTATCATTACAGAAGAATTTAATAATCTACACAAGATCGTTTTGGATATGTTCGATCAAAGAGGATCAACAAAGACAAAGCAAAACATCAAGATCAATCTCCAAATTGATGAGCTATGAGCAAGGACAACCATGACAACAAGGACACTGCTGTTGCACCTTTTTGCAGAAAACACATCATGTTTCTGAGACAAAAGACTGACACACAACAGCTGTCAAAATCCAGCACTCATAAAAAACAGAAACAAAGAATGTTCTTGTTTTACAAAAGAACATTCTGGTTATTCTCTTTTAAAGGCATAATTAAAACAGATAATTTTCAGCAATCTAAACCACATATCACTACTAGAAAAGCGTCTATTATTATTATTATTATTATTATTATTATTATTATTATTATTATTATTATTATTATTATTATTATTATTATTATTATTATTATTATTATTATTATTATTATTATTATTATTATTATTATTATTATTATTATTATTATTATTATTATTTATATTATTATTATTATTATTATATTATTATTATTATTATATTATATTATTATTATTATTATTATTATTATTATTATTATTATTATTATTATTATTATTATTATTATTATTATTATTATTATTTATTATTATTATTATTATTTATTATTATTATTATTATTATTATTATTAATTATATTATTATTATTATTATTATTATTATTATTATTATTATTATTATTATTATTATTATTATATTATTATTATTATTTTATTATTATTATTATTATTATATTATTATTATTATTATTATTATTATTATTATTATTATTATTATTATTATTATTATTATTATTATTATTATTATTATTATTATTATTATTATATTATTATTATTATTATTATTATTATTATATTATTATTATTATTATTATTATTATTATTTATTATTATTATTATTATTTATATTATTATTATTATTATTATTATTATTATTTATTATTATTATTATTATTATTATTATTATTATTATTATTATTATTATTATTATTTATTAATTATTATTATTATTATTATTATTATTAATTATTATTATTATTATATTATTATTTATCTATTATTATCTTATTATATTATTATTATTATTATTATTATTATTATTATTATTATTATTATTATTATTATTATTATTATTATTATTATTATTATTATTATTATATATTATTATTATTATTATTATTATTATTATTATTTATTATTACTATTACTATTATTATTATTAATTATTATTATTTTATTATTATTAATTATTATTATTATTATTATGTATTAATTATTCATATTATTATTATTATATTATTATTATTACTATTATTATTATTATTATTATTTATTATTATTATTATTATTATTATTATTACTATTACTAGTATTACTATTATTATTATTACTATTATTATTATTACTATTATTATTATTATTATTATTATTATTATTATTAGTATTATTATTATTATTATTATTATTATTATTATTATTATTATTATTATTATTATTATTATTATTATTATTATTATTATTATTCTTTTTGTTGTTGTTGTTGTTGTTGTTGTTGTTGCCCCTTGCTCTTTGCTCCAGGTAACCCTATCTTCTTACTGCAAGATACTACCCTCTTTTGTTTCTCTTTGAATTAACCGTAGTTTGATTCTTGATTGAACATTATTTTATTTCTCTGTGGTTTTTACTGTGTTTCTCTTTGTAATTTTGAGAAGTATGCTTATCCTTTTTTCCCTACTCAACGATGAATGTTCCATGTCATTAGAACAACCTTGCGAAATCATATTCAACAAACCCTTTTCTACCTATCTTGTCTCTCAAAGTGTGAATGTCTGCAACTTGATTTGGTTAAACTCACTGTTGTCTTTATTTTGCTGTTGAAAAAGAATTTGGAGTTTGTTGTTTGTTGTTTGTTGTTTTTCTCTTTGGATTTTGCTGTCAAAATATTAGGTTTGGTACCAATTGCACTCTAATATGCCCATTTGATTCAATTTCATTTCTTTTGCTTAAGGTACTGTGATGGATTGATTAAATTAAAGCAGTATCTTGATCAATTTACACATAAAACAATTTTAAGTTTAATCTTCACATAAATTTCGTATAAAAAATTGGTAATTATCTATCTCTTGTTGGTAACAATTATCAACTTATCATCAAAGCTAACTAATGACAATTTTCATTTAAAAATTATGTATGTTATTTGAAATGACTAATGGTTAATGCGATTTCAGATCACAAATTCTAGTTGTTGCTGCTAGCTACTTAATAGCATTGTTGGGATTATTACCAGTCAAGACTTTGAGGTTTATTGTCAGAAAATCCCTTGGGAAGTCATGGTCTGCCAATGCAGTTGAGGCTGCATGCTCTCACTTGTCACAAGTTAGCTTTACTATTGAAAGAAGGGCTTCGATGTTAGGTCACAATAAGCATGTAAATTAGTGGTTTTTCCATTTCTGATTCTTGATCCCTTTTCTTATATAGTTATATTGGAATACTAATAAAATGTATATGTTTTATGATACTGATTCATATATTTGTATATTTGAATACTAATGTATATTTGTTTTGATGAGTTTTAGGTCCCATAAAAAAAATCATTTAATTAACAATACTCAAAAGATAGACTGCAGTTATACTTTTGTAATGTTCATTCATTTAGGAGGTTAACCACCACATTTGTTAGTCCTTTAAGATTGTAAGGTCTGTTGGCAGTTGACACATAAATGCTTTGACAGCTGTTCTTATTCATAATTTATCCTGTGGCATATTAAAGTGAATAAATTATTTGTTTCATGTATTTGCAGAAACTGACCGGGGGAACTCTTGCTGAGACTAGGGCAGCAACCACCAACTGGGGACACCAGCCAAGTAAACAAGAAGCTGAGAAAATGATGAGAGAATCCACCTTGGATAGACTTTCTTCTTTAATCAGAAATCATGAGAAGAAACTAGCTCTGGTAAGTTACAACTTACAAGAGACCAACTGAAATAACTTCTCAAAGACTATTTGTTGTTACCATATCTAACTTTATATGGTCATAGGCAAAAGCAAGGTTCAAGAAGGCTGAGAAGGATTTAGCGAAAATACAGGGTGATTTGGAACCAACAGACCTTCCATCTGATTTGGAGACATTAACTAATGAAGAGAGATTTTTGTTTAGGAAGATTGGTCTGAGTATGAAGCCATATTTCTAGGTAAGAACAACAAATTTATTATAGCTTTATGAGCAGTTGCTTTTGTACAAATTTATTATACAAGAAAAAGTTAAAAAGCATGAGATTTTTAGGGAGGCGAGATGTTTATGCTGGCACCATAGAAAACATGCATCTACACTGGAAATATCGAGAGGTCGTAAAGATAATTGTGAAAGGGAAAATATCTACACATGCATCTACTTCCATCTGCAGGTTACAAGACCCAAAAGCTTGTTGACACGAAGACAAGCATTGGCTCGGTCAGTTGAGCTTCAAAGACGAGAGGTAATAAAGCAATAATTTCTAATTAAATGAGACTTTTACTTGGTCTTTTATCTCATGAAGTTTCTAATTTTTATTTTCAGGCACTGAAATATCATATCTCAGATTTATAGGAGATGATTGAGTTGCTCAAATCTGAGCTAGTATGATGTTTTATCACTTCTTTAATATGACATAGAATTGTGATTGAATGTGGTTGATAAGGCCTCATTTGAGGTTGCAGAGACATCAAAACCTGGAGTTAGAGTTCTATTAGGCTAATAATGGTTTTTAACCAATACATGTAATCATTGGTTTTTGTTTTGTTGGTAACAGCATTTTGGACTATGATGTGCTTAACTTGGAAGTGCCAACACTTCCTATTGTTGGATCATTCATAAAATCTGGAGTTAGAGCTCTAATTTACAGGTATCTAGAGTTCTCATTCTCATTTTCATTCTAAACATAAATCACTTTACATTCAATTTATTTTCAACTAAAACCAATTCAATCAAAATCATTTTTTATCACCGCAAAACAAAAAATATGCTTAGTCTCACATTTCCTTTGTGTTCAGGTCAACCGCGTCGACACTTACTAACAACTGGATGGAGTACTTTTGTGACTTCCAAAAGATTAGTTGTTGGAGATACTTTTTGTGTTTCTGAGGTATTCATTTGATGTTTTCTTTTTCTTGGTTTCCTTGATATGGTTCAAAAAAATCATCATATACTGTAAAAATCATACAATGTTTCTGTTTGACTATGCAAACATTAAAACTAAACAAGATTTTGTGTTTAGAGGAAACAATGGAGAATTACGCGTTGTAGTGAGGCATCTCGCTTTGCCTCAGAGCTGCATGCCTTTATCT
Source organism: Cicer echinospermum (assembly GCA_002896215.2). Classification (NCBI taxonomy): domain Eukaryota; kingdom Viridiplantae; phylum Streptophyta; class Magnoliopsida; order Fabales; family Fabaceae; genus Cicer; species Cicer echinospermum. The sequence goes on from PGTU02000006.1 coordinate 5,324,369, forward strand.
GTGATTTCTGGTCAGAGCATGCACCTTGGAGTCCTTGCAACTGCATCTCATGTTGTTGCAACCCCAGATTTTGTTGTTGACTACTTTGTTGATATTAGCGTCGGCCATCCTACGCATCTATTTTCTCAGCTGACGTGTCAACTGACATATTTAGCGTCGGATGTCTTGATTTTGCTGATAGCGTCGGTGTAGCGTAGGCCTAGCCGACGCTAATATAGCGTCGGATGGTGTTTAGCCGACGCTATTCATTAGCTTCGACTGTTTTAGTCTAGGCCCGTTACCGACGCTAAATCGCCATTAGCGTCGGTTTTGGGCCGACGCTAAATTTTGATTTTCTAGTAGTGTATTAAAGAGTATCAAGACAGCTCAAATCAATGGTGAAGGCTAGAACTCGAGCTGAGTACCAAAAGGAGAAAAATAGCCTTAAGATTGATTTTCAAATTGATGAGTTGTGAGCAGGGACACAAGTACAAATTTGACAAATAAAGTACTGCATCACTGACGCAAGTACATAGAAGCATAACATACAAACAACTGTCAAAAGTTCTAAAGTCCAGCTGTTACCAAAAATAGAAACGAAGAATATTTTGGACAACAATATAAACACATGTTTAATTGCTTTAAAATATATTTGACACTTGGGAAGTGTGTCCAACGGCTATATTCATTTTAAACTGAATTCAAAGCCTTTTATCATCTATAAATTGAAGATCAATTGGAAGATGAAGAAAAGAGTTCAATTTACAAATCTACCAACACTTGTTCAATTAAAAACAAGTCAAAAACTCTTCAAGCAAACTTCAGTTCTCTTTACTATATCTTTGGATCATTATTTACTGAGTTTTTCTTTCATTTATCTCACACAAGTGTTGAGAAGTTTCAAGATCCCAAACACTTTTATCATACACATCATTTGTAACTCAAGTTTATCTTTTATGTTAGATTGAGTATGTTTGTAAAAATCCTTTCAAAGCTAAAATGTGATTGTAAAAATCTTTTCTAGGTTGAAAGGTGATTGTAAAAATCCTTTCTAGGTTGAAATGTGAAGATTGTAATTGATCAATGTGCGATCAAGAGTAAAGGTGTGAAGAAGAACATTATTGGTTCTAAAGCACATAGTGAAAATCTCGCGGTTGTGAGGACTGGACGTAACCCACTTTGGGTGAACCAAGATATAATGCTGTGTGAATTCTTTTTCCCTTATCACCATTTATTTATCACTCACTTAGCACTGATCATATCGTGAAGTTTTTATTGCTATATTACTAACGAAGAATGTTATCCTTTTATTGTTTATCAAACTAATATCATTCTTGAGTTAAATTTAAATTAAACACAAGAATCAAAATTTTAAAAGGATCACAATTCAAACCTCATTTTTCTTGTGATTGACATTGCTTCTTCAGAGTATTGACACGCTATCGAGAGAGTCATGAGATACCTTCAAAGAAGCATGAGTCTTGAATTATATTATCAAAGATTTCATGTCATCCTTGAAAGATATAATGATGTTGATTGGAACACTTTATCATATTACTCTAAAGCAACCAATGGCTATATATTTAGCATAGTTGGTGGAGTTGTATCTTGGAAATCGAAGAAATAAACGATATTGGTTCAGTCCACTATGAAATCTGAAATGATAGCACTAGCGGTTGCTAGTGAAGATGCGAGTTAGTTGAGATACTTGCTAATTGAGATCCTTTTATGGGAAAAACCAATGGCAGCTTTGTTGATCCACTACGATACTATCGCAACTACTGCAAAAATTTAGAAATGTTATTACAATGGTAAGAGACGACAAATACGTCGTAAGCACAACATAATTAGAAGTTACTTTTGAAATGAGCTGTTAATGTGGATCATGTACGCATTGATGAATATTTAGCATATCATTTGATGAAAGGATTAGCTAGAGAGAAAATCCTAAACACATCCAAAAGGATGAGACTATTTCCTTTAGATCAATGAGTCACTTGTGATGGTAATCCGATCTAAAAGACTGGAGATGTCAAGAATCAGGTACAATGGGTAATAACAAACACTAAAGTGATATGAGATGAACATGCTATTATAAATTAGAGAAACATGATTCTTGAAGCGATTAAAGGATGCGGTAATAAAAGCTCTTAATGAGATATATATTATATGTGGAGTAGAACACCTAACTACAAAAGTACTCTTAATAGACTACTTATGTGAATGTAGAAGTGGGGTTGTTTCCTATGGTATTTTGGGGTAGAATTTCTAAAGCGTGCATTATATTAGGATAGACGTACAATGCCATTAATGCATGTGTTTTTGAGAATACACCCAATAAAAATGATGTGTGTGAGTTTGATGTCAGAAATAAAGTTCAAGACTATGAGTCCCTCTTATTGAATATGAATCTTATTTGTTATGCAAAGATTCAAGTCGGAAAACACATCTATTAATGCAAAATCTTATAGAAGTTTGACGCTACTTTAAAAACATTTTTTAATTCAAGTGAAGGATTGTCAGAACATAGAGAGTATATTAGAGTGTATTAAAAATTGTTAAAGTCCCACATTGAAGAACTTTCATACATTGAATAGTTTTCAACTCTGTAAATGCTAAAGTCCCACACTGGATAGTATACATATATGAAATTGTTTTTGTTGAGACAAACTCTCTATTTTAAAGTTTTGATGAAAATAAACAAAGGTTAATTAAGAAAATTAATTTTGATTCTAAATGTCATGTTAATTTAACTTGTGTTCTTGAGTGGTTTTAATTAAGAGCAGAATCAAGTAAATACAAGAAAAGACAAACAACAAGATCATTCTGCATCATAAACAGAGAATGATCTTCAGCTTCACCGAACTATCTATCACAACATGTTGTTCAAAGTTTATCTACATCGTTAACAAAGAATCTGCTCTGGAAATCATTCATATCTAACAAGTACATGGCAAGGAACAAGTACAAATAATCCAGACTCAAAAAGGATATTTGATCACAAAAGATCAAAGAGTTCAAACATGGACAAAAGTCATGACGGCTTAAGAACTCCAAAAATTCAAATGTCAAGAAAACTTGATCAAACTGGGTATATGACAAGACAAGAACAAAGGAAATACAGAACATTCAAAACGGGAACTCCAGAATGATTATTGAAGCTCAAGAACGTTCAAACTGATAAAACCAAGAACGTTAATCATTCTCCGTTTTCTGCACATCAACAGCAGCCTTGCATCCTCTCTGTTTCAGTCTGCAATTCGCTTCAAATCTTCTCCAACCTCCTCTAGCTACACTCAAGACAGATAATGTACCATCCAAGATCAATGAAGAAATATCAAAGAAAGGACAAAAATGCTTACAATGCTAAAACATCAAAAGTCAAAAAGCTGTTTTCAAAGCAGTATTATTTTTATTCTAAAAATAATGTTTTAGTCAAAAAAGAATGGCCTCTCCAACAGCTATTTCGTACATCTCCGGCCTATAAATAGAAGGCCATTATCTCAGTTCTCAGTAAGAAATCCAAGCGCTAAGTAATCAACATTATACAATCACACTTAAGCTTGAAATTTTGCAAAACAGAGGCAACATCATTTTCTGCAATTCGCGAAACAGCCACTGCTGCACATTCACATATCAGCTGCGAAATTGTCATTAGATACTCTGTAAAGAATCTATTCTCAAACAAGAGTTGAGCAATATCAGATTCTGTCAAATTCAATCATTTGTAAAAAACTCAACTATAAGAGTTTCTTATAGTTTGTTTAAGATTTGCTCCCTATCAAGGTTAGATAGGTGTTATGATTGCTTTCTGGGTGGAAAGTAATTAAGAAAGAAATAGATCAAGGTTGATTTATTCTAGGTGTTGTAAGATTAAGAAGGTTTCTTCTTTTTAAACACTTAGTGGAAAATCTCACAGTGTGAGGACTGGACGTAACCCACGTTGGGTGAACCAGGATAAAATCTTTGTGTGGTATTCTCTGTCCTTTCTTTCTCCCTCTTTATTATACTGCATTAAATCATTTGAGATAAAATAGAAACTGATTTTCTGCTAATCAAAGAACGTTCTCTGTTTTAAAACATAAACCAAGAACGTTCTCCGTTTTCTGTTTCACAACCAAGATCATTCTTGAGTTATTTTCTTAAGTTTTAACAGGAATTTTTAAAAGGCATATTTACAATTCAAACCCCCCTTTCTTGTAAATCGACATTGTTACTTATCAATTGGCATCAGAGCTCGGTCTCTAAAAAGTTCAAAAACACCTAACAAGTGTTAGAGAAAAGATCTAGAAGAATGTCGAAAGCAAAATACATTGTTGAAGGAGGATCCTCAAATCGACCTCCATTCTTTGATGGATCAGACTATTATTTTTGGAAAAACAAAATGCAGTTGATGGACACAGGAATGTGGCGCATCATCACAGATGGAGATTTCACACCAAGGGTTGATCAAGATGACTCAAATTCTGCTTTAAAAAAGGAAGCAGATTGGACAGCAGAAGATAAAGCTAAGGTACTTCTAAACTCTAAAGCTCAATTATTCTTATCATGTGCTTTAAGCAGGGAAGAAAGTGAAAGGGTAGATGAATGCACAACTGCAAAGAAGTCTGGGATACATTGCAAACTCACCATGAAGGAACAAGCCATGTCAAAGAAACAAGGATAGACATTGGTATATAGGAAATTCGAATTGTTTGAAATGCAAGAAGGAGAAACCATTGATGAAATGTACTCAAGATTCACCACTATAGTAAATGAAATGCGCTCTCTTGGCAAAGCCTATACTGTGCAAGAAAGAGTAAGAAAAATCATGAGATGTCTCCCAATCATTTGGATACCAATGGTGACAGCTATAAGCCTAGCCAAGAATCTTGAATCATTGCCTCTGGAAGAACTAATTGGAACTCTAAGAGCTCATGAGATAGTATTGCAAGAAGACAAACCAGTCAAGAAAGGAAAGGCAATAGCACTGAAAGTCTCTCAAGAAAAAATCACAGTACCAGTTGAAGAGGAATCAGAAGAAAATGAACAAGGAGATGCTGATGAAATTGCGCTTCTCACTAGAGAGAATTCAAAGAATGATGAGAAGAGAAGAGATCAAATCAAAAGGAATTTCTAAAAACAGAAGATCCTAAAACAGAGATTGACAAGAGTCAAGTCACATGCTTGGATGCAACAATTGTGGACATTACAAGCAGAAGTCCATCAAACAGGAATCCACCAAAAACGATTTCCCTTACAAAAAAGAAATCAATGATGGCCAACATGGATGATTCAGAGGGATTCAAGAGAAAGAAGAAGAAGAAGAAGAAGAAGACCAGAAAGAAGAAGAAAAGAAGAAGAAGAAGAAAAGAAGAAGAAGAAGAAAGAAGAAGAAGAAGAAAGAAGAAGAGAAGAAGAAGAAGAAGAAGAAGAAGAAGAAAGAAGAAGAGAAGAAAGAAGAGAGAAGAAGAAGAAGAAGAAGAAGAAGAAGAAGAAGAAGAAGAAGAAGAAGGAAGAAGAAGAAGAAGAAGAAGAAGAAGAAGAGAAGAAGAAGAAGAAGAAGAAAGAAGAAGAAGAAGAAGAAGATTAGAAGAAAGAAGAAGAGAAAGAGAAGAAAGAAGAAGAAGAAGAAGAGAAGAAGAAGAAGAAGAAGAAGTGAGAAGATAGAAGAAGAAGAGAAGAAGAAGAAGAAGAAGAAGAAGAGAAGAAGAAGAAGAAAAGATAGAAGAGAAGAAGAAGAAGAAGAAGAAGAAGAAGAAGAAGAAGAAGTAAGAAGAAGAAGAAGAAGAAGAAGAAGAAAGAAGAAGAACGAAGAAGAAGAAGAACGAAGAAGAAGAAGAAGGAAGAAGAAGAAAGAAGAAGAAGAAGAAGAGGAAGAAGAAGAAGAAGAAGAGAAAGAAGAAGAAGAAGAAGAAGAGAAGAAGAAGAATAGAGAAGAAGAAGAAGAAGAGAAAGAAGAAGAAGAAGAAGAGAACTAAAGAAGAAGGCAACATTCTTGATGCAAAAAATGATTCAAGGGAATTGAAAGAAACAAGAAGTTTTTGAAAAGTGAACGAAATGCAGAACATTCTGCGGCTACAAACGTGAGAACACGTCAACTTAAAAATGGAAAAACGACTTTCTCAAAACTGATGTACAAACTCATTCAAAGCCACTGAATTTTTCATAAATCATGTGGATCTCAAGATAGGATTTTTTGATAAAGTGGTCTCTGGTTTCAATCAAACTCAAAAAGACCAAACTTTACGAAGAACTCTTTGTCCATG
>PGTU02000006.1:5330695-5397866 GCA_002896215.2 Cicer echinospermum
GATTTGCAAATCGATTAGGTCAAAATGGTGAACTTCCTGTAACTCATCCAATCGATTGGGAAATCGATTTCCCTGATCGTTTTTCCAAAAATTCATGCATTTACTCAAGTCATTCCTAATCACGTTCACAACCTAACACTTAGCAATTCCTACGCGATTACCACGACAATTGGGATCTCGATAACCATCATACTTACACACAACAATCAACACATAACACTTAGCATTTTCAACACAATTAATACAACATCATGGATTTCGAAATGGTATTGCAATCAAACATGTTATCACCAAATTCCAAAGCATAACACTTAGCATTTATAACACATTACTACATCAAACAAAAATGAACCAACAGTCACAAATCAACAGGTTGTTAGTCCTCTTGCAGGGACAAACACAATTCCCCTCAGGAACGTAAGTCGTTAAACGTACTACCTATCACGGGTCCGTACCGTTTACCGAGGTGCCACCTATCCCGGGTCAGCACAACTTACCAAAACATACCGAGTTAAACGCAGACATTAAGAATTCCCCGTTTCTTAAATTTCTCCATCTAACTTAAAACCAGGCGTAGGTCTCTCACGGACAACCCCTGCGCGTCTCTCACGGACAAAACCGCAATTCCCGCAGGAAACGTTAAGTCGTAAACTACTACCTATCAAGGGGGTTCCGTACTGTTTACGAGGTGCCACCTATCCCGGGGTCAGCACAACTTTTTACCAAACACCAATTCCCTCAGGAACGTAGTCGTAAACGTATACTATCACGGGTCTGTACGTTACCGAAGTGCCACCTATCCCGGGGTCAGCACGAAACTACCAAACGTAAATCGTAAACGTACTGCCTATCACGGCCTTTACTGTTTACCAAGGTGCCACCTATCCCGGGTCAGCACGATTTACCGAAACACACATAAAAAAAGCGAGACATTAAGAGATTCCCCATTCTAAATTCTCATTTAACTTAACGATAAGTCATTTAAGAGATTCCCCGTTCTTATTACCGATTTATTAAGTGATTTCCAAAACGAAACGTTAAGCAAACAGACATATAAGAGATTCCCATTCTTAATATACTTTTGACTTAAACGATTTCACCACAAAACATTCAGTAAACGAAGTCATAAGAGATCCCCATTCTTAATACTCATTTAACCGAAACGATTTTCCAAACACGATAGTAAGTAACCGAGACATTAAGAGATCCCATCTAACCCCAGTTAACTCAACGTTTCAAAACAGTAATAACTTAAACATCCCCCCCTTAACCCAGTCTTAAACCGGTGTTAAGTAACCACATTAAAGTATTTCTTAACGCGAGTTAACTTAAAACATTTTTCACAAACAAACGCACATTAAGTAACGAGCATCCTAATATCCCCGTTCTTAACTCATAATGGTTTTTCAAATTCCACACAACACAAACTCAAACAAATTCTCACAATCAAAACCATATCATTCATTTATTCACAACCAACCATACACATATTAAATTTCATCAATGTCAATTAAGAGCATGTTAAAAACAAACGAACACAAATCAAAGCAACATAACACACAGATACATCAAATTTCATACTCATAATCACACACAATGACATTCAAATTCATTACCACGAAACATTCATCAATATAAAACAAAACCTAACTCTAAGATTTTACCATAACGCCCTTAGTTTCGTTTTCCCCAAATCGATACATTAAACCCTAACAAATTCCTTCCACACAACCACAGATAAGTCCCTAATGCAAGCTAAATTTGGAAGGAGCCCTTACCTCAACGTAGCTTTACCGGCGTTTCTGTACCGCGAGAAATTCCGGTAAAATCTCCGCTCGCAACGCGCTTCCAAATAGTGCACTACACCGTAGCGTGGTGGTGACAACTTCGCTCTGTCTCTTCGCGAAATGGAGGTTCGATCTAGAAAGAACGAGGGGTGTTGGATCTCAAAACCGTTTTCCTTCGTTTTCGAATTCAAGAGGAAGAGTGGAGTTGCGAAAACCTTGATCTAACTCTCACCCAACCTTGGTCACTAGTTGAAGAAAAGGAAGCAACGAAACAAAAAAGAGGAGGATGAATTTTTGTTATGCCGCGTGAGAAGTTCAGAGGAAGAGATGAAATTTGAGATTTTCCTTCCTTTCTATTTCTTTCTTTTTTTCCTTTCTTCCTTTTTCCTTCCTTCCTTTTGGATTACCTGTAAGTAAAAATTATAAACAGAAAATTGCGAAGAGCAAAAAAATCCAATGTATCCATACAAAAAATTGCGTTACTGCGTATGCACGTTTAGAGAAAAAAAATTTAGATTAAACAATCACTTTTATACAATGTGTAGATTATAAATATATTTTCTAATAATATTTTATTTATTCTAATGAATAGCCTGAAGTACGAAATCGATCAACCATTTAGATCGTCAATTGTGTGAAGGAGGCTTGTTGAATAGGGATAAAAGTATAATAAACAAGTGTTCAACAGTGACGTTGATAGAACAATGTTAAGTACGTATTCACTTTATATATTTCTTTGAAAATGATCCTTGAACATCTTATCTCTCTAAATACTACACTGTATTTTAGAAGTATCTAGAACAATTTATGAAAATTCAAAGAAAATAAACAAGAAATTGTTTAGAAGTAACTTGAGACTGGATAATAAGACTTAATGTTTTTGAATATTCTAGCCTTAGGTAAAGGATATGACGTTTACTCCAAAAAGCTATTTTTCACAGGAGAAGCCGCACCAATCCATCTAATGAGCAAGTACAGATAAGTGAAAATCCTAACAGAAGCAAGTTGCATATTTGGTAAAAGATAAGGATAACAACTTCTAGAGAGTCAACTGAATACAATTAGAGCATGAACATGGTAGTTGCAAAATGTCGTACAAATCTCTCCAGAGGTAATTAATACTTTATGAAATAAGAAATTCATCAACCTAATAGTTTTACATAACTTATGTATTAACATTATTTAGGTGGTCTCATCTTGTGTGCTATATTTATCCTCCCCTACTCATCGCAGGGTTGGAAAAGAACATGTTACAATACCTTGAGAAGTACTATATTACACCATAATCGATCTTGTCGCCATTTAAAGTTCACTATGATTCTAGAAAACTTGCACCATTGCCTATACCCAACGACGATGGAGATATGAAGTTTTGGAGAAGCAAGTAATAGTTCTGTGTGCATGGCCCAAAAAATATGTAGCATAGATACGTATGTTTAATTCTATGTTTGTTTTTAAGTTGTTGATTATATTGATTATATTAATGCTGATTTTTCCACTGTAACTTAATTTTACATTGTATTTAGATTCTTACAAAGTTAAGGAATATAAGAAATTCCTCACAACGATCAGACTTCACCATAAAAAGTTTGACATATACATCAATGTATACGAAATAATAGATTACTATAATAACTAATAAACTACAACCTCATTTTTTCAGATTCAAGCAAAACCTACCGAAATATAGAAGTTGATTCAAAAAATAAACCCCTACACCTAAATGTAGGTTGGTAAAATGTTTATCAATCACTAATTTATTAGCTGCTTCTCCTAAAATAAATCAGCCAAAATAAATTTGCTTCTCCTAATCCTAATAGTTTCTCCTTAATATGCCACAATCCGCCCGACGACCAGATCCAGTCGTGGTAAGGAAATAAAGCTGCCCAAAATCAAAAACTGGATCGTGGAAAATCAGTTGTGCTCCAAAAATTATCATCCACGCATTTCTCGAATTTGGTCGTGTCTTGACATATAGGAAAAATAAGATGAGACAATGATGCACAATCATACACATGGAGAAAGTATTTCAGATTAAGAGTATGAAAATTACTTAATAAAGAGCACATAAATGAACTTCTCAATCATAATGAGCTGAGTGCTACTGTCATCAACATATACATCTAGTTAATGTAAATAATTTATTTAAGATAAAATTACTTTTAATTGCATCACTGCCACATTTATTGTAATTAATCTATTTTATATTTATTATTGAAGGTATTTGTATGAAAAGTTGTGTGCATGTGCAAAACTGACAGATAGATTTTCATTCTTATCTCCCCATAAGATATCCATGTTTAAACTTGATTTTCATTCATTTAACATAAAAAAGATATGTCGCTGATATACTTTTGGAAAATAAAGAGAAAATTAGTTGTTTCTTGCCGCCATTATAATGCAGGTAATTAGATATTCTTTATCTATATTTTTTTTTTAATTTGTGATACTTTATCATTTGAGTAAAAAAATTTGCGAACCAAATTTTGTTGTTGTAGACAACATTGAGTTTGTTTGCCATCAATGCCCACCTCTGAAATTATATATTATTTAGATTCACTGCAAGCGTGATTATAACATACTCATATAAAGAATATCTTCGATACGTAAGAAAATATTTTATTTCTTAAATATAAAAATAAGTGTTTGTAATTGAATAACAACCACATTATTTGACAGTGTTTTCAAGTTTTCAGCGCTCAAAGGTCTACAGTGTCGAAGCATAATCAAACAACATCACATGATTCCAATAAATTTAAATTTTTGTTATGAGAAGTTAATTATATGCCTTTTAAAATTTCATTTACAAACAATGCATAAATATTTATTGGCGTACATGTTTTATTTTATAGTGGCCTCACCAATTAACAACATAGATCCGGATACTATATATATGCATTCATGAAAGAATTGTTGATTATGCATCAAATATAATTCCAAAATGGTACATGTATTTCATCATTATATTTTAATTTTCATATATATATATATATATATATATATTTGATTCTAACTTATTATTTATGTCAAACATTATATCGAATATACTTTGACAACTCCAATTCAATATACTCTAAATGTGATCTAAACTAAAAATAAGAAGACTGTGTCAATATGTGATCGAACTGAAAGTTATATAATTTGTTAATGAGTTTGATTCACATTGTAAACATTATTGTGATTTTGTGTGAACTGATCATTATTCTAATTAGTTTATTTTATTTTTTGTTCCAGTAGTAAAGTAATAAAATTATGGAAATTGACAGCTGGAAAATTGCTACTTACATATATTGTTGTCGAATATGTTGCTTACATCAATATTTAATATTGTTGCTACTGGCATGAACTTGTTGCTGTGAAATATATAGTATGATGTTGATAATATTCAATATATTATATGTTTGTATTAAAAATTGCAATTGTGTCATATGTGTTGATGATATGATTATGGAAAAAAAATTGAAATTCTCATTTAAGAGAGCGCTTTTTAAAAAAAAATTCCATTAAAAGACCTGTTATTCAGCCTTTATATGCATTTTAAACATTACAACGCTTACAAACTACATTTACATACTTTTTAGAATAGATTACACGCTTTTTTAAAATGTACTTATTACAACGATGTTTTTTTAAAACGCTGTAAAACTAGTCTAAAAAGCTGCTATATATGTACCTATTACAAAAGTCCTTTTTTTTTTTTAAAAAACCTGCTAAAACTAATATAAGAGCGGTATATATGCACCTTATACAAGCATATTTTTTTTGAGAAAAAATATTGTAAACTAGATAAAAAAGCAGACAGTATATGCACATATTACAACTTTATAAGAAAAATGATGTAAAACTAGTTTAAGAGAAGCGCTGACGCTTTATATTTATACCATTACATCACTTTTATTTTAATATAACGATGTTGTATCTTTTAACAACACTAGATACTACAACGCTAAAAACGCTGTAAATGCCTTTAAAAAACGATGTAAAAATGCTATTTTTGCGTAGTGCCTTAATCAAAGTCAGTGGCAATAAGTTAGATGATGGCTATATTGTTATTCGCCAGAGCACATGTTAACATGGTAAATAAATCTTTGTAACTTAGAAAACAAGAGTTAATTTTTAGTGTGTGAAAGTGAAAGATGAATAAATATTTAGCACAAAAGATTGACCATGCAATTTGAGTAATCTCAAAATGTAAACAAATCAACTTTTATAAAGCTTGCTAAATCTTAAATACAAATCAGAAGTTTTTTGTGAGGCTTATCAATAAGGAAAACAACAAAAAATTCTTTTCTTCTAAAAAATATTGTTTCACAAACAGACTCCTTGAACTTTTTGCCCAATTAAACTGCCTCATAAGTGGTAAAAATATGGACTGTCATTGTTTATTATTGTTCCTGTTGACTGGTTAAGTCCCTAAACACAAGGTGAGTCACATAAGGTATTTACTACATTATGCCAACAAGTGCAAAATGAAACATCTTTTCAATAATAACTATCATAGTGATCATGGAGGCGAGTTTAAAAAAAACTTTTTTGAAAACTTTCATGGAGAGAATGGTATTTTGCACAATTTCTCCTCCCTTAGAACACCTCACCAGAATTGTGTTGTAGAAAGAAAATAATTGTACTCTTCGTGAAATGCTCACACCATGATGCATGAAACGAATGTTGTTAAGCACTTTTGGGTAGAGACAGTAAATACTACATGTTATATTCAGAATAAAGTATGTATCATACTTTTTTTAAATAAGACTCCTTATAAATTGTGGAAATGTAAAAAAGCCCAACATTTCTTATTTAAGTCACTTTGGTTGTGTTTGTTATATTTTGAACACTAAATTTAGTCTTAACAAGTTGACCCTCGATCACAAAAGTGTACCTTCTATTGGGATACTCTAAAAGATATAAAGCTTTTAAAGTATACAACAAGGAGACTCTAATCGTAGATGAGTCAATACATGTTAAGTTTGATGACAAGTAGCTTGACCTTAAAAAGTCAAAGGTAGATGAAGTTCATTCAGGTTCTAAAAATCCAGAGGAAATTGAAAAATATGAGGAAGAAGGAAACGAAAGGAAGTAGGAAAAATATAGGAAGCAACAACATTAGTGATTTTAAGAAAATTAGAGGATCTGAGCAAAACACCAAAGGATAAGACTCACGTCAGAACAAGTCAAGATTCTTCAGAGTCCAAACTGGATGGAAGTACAAGTCCTTTCGTCCAGAGTCTTATTATTATTATTGGGAACTCCAATGATACTCTGAAGACCAGATCAACTCTTAAGACACTTCTCTGTTTGGTCTGCCGTCACTGATTGAACATTCCTCTATTTATGAAGCCTTGGGAGATGAATGATGGATTATGACCAGAGGATAAGAAACCCATTGGAACCAAGTGGGTATTCAAGAAAAAAGTTGAATGAAAATGAGGTTTTAGGAACAAAGCACGCTAAGTTTCACAGAGTTACAGTCAACAAGAATATATTTATAACACGAGAAGTTTGTTTTAGTGGCTAGTTTAGAGACAATACATATTTTTACTTTCCTTTGTTGATTTCAATTATATCACTCTATGTCAAATGGATGTGAAAAGTCCATTTCTGAATGGTTACATAAATGAGGATGTGTATGTAAAATAATCTATTGGATTTGAAAATGTTGAGTTTCCAGACCATATTTTTAAACTTAAAAATCTCTTTATGGTTTGAAAAAAACTCGAAGAGTTTGAAATGATAGACTAAGAAATTTTCTAATTAAAAATAATTTTGAAAAGAGGGCATGTTTAGAAAATCAATTAAAATGACCTTATCATTATTCAGATTTATGTAGATGATATTATTTTGGTTCAACTAATGGTACCCTATGCCATTAAGTTATTAAGTTATGCAACAAAAGTTCAAATGAGTATGATGGGAGAACTAAAGTTCTCTTTAGGAATTACGATTCATCATATTTGAATGGTGTGTACATTAATTAGAATATGTAGTCAAAAGAGCTTCTTAAAAAGTTCAAGCTCGATGAATGCAAGTCTATGTCACACCAATGCATCTTACCTATTGAGTTGATAAAGATGAATTAGGAAAAAAAAGTTGATTAGAAAAAAAATAAAGAAATGATTGGGTCATTTCCTTACTTACTGCATCTAGACCTGATATTTTATTTAGTGTGTGTCTGTGTGTGCGCTAGATTTCAAGGCCTATCCAAAGAATCCAACTTAATAAAGTTTAAGAGGATCTTTAGGTACCGTAAAGGCACTACTAACCTGGGTTTGTTCTATAAATTCCATTTGAGTACATGTTAGTTGGATATTGTGATGCTAACTATGTTGGAGACAAGCTAGAAAGAAAAAACACCAGTTGAAACTGTATGTTTTTGGGTGATAATCTGATCTCCTGGTCAAGCAAGATAGAAGGCACTGTTGTCATGTCAACAACAGAGGCTGAGTACATCTCTGTAGTAGATGCCACACTCAACTTTTGTGGATGAAGCATCAACTTGAAGACTACAAGGTGTTTGAGAATAACATTCCTATTTTTGTGATAAACATCATTAATCTATTTAACTAAAAATCCAATTCTGCATTCTAGGGCAAAACATATAGAAATCAAACATCATTTTATTAGAGATTTTGTCCAAAACCCATTGCTGAGGACATATTTGATTTTATTAAGAAAAACCTAAACTTGGTTTTTATTTCTGAATGATGATCTGGTTTATGTATGCATTGCCTTCTCGAAGAATAAAATTAGCAGTTAAAATTATCTATGCTCTACTCTAATAAAACGAATCTCTACTGACTTTCTAGTCATTTGCAATTCAATCTTGCTATTTATGTATGACTTATGTGGAATCTCTACTGACTTTCTTTAGGAAGGAGATGGGCTTTAGAGGAAAATGAGGTCTATAGCATATAGGGGTTGGCTAAGGCCTTACCATACTGGTGGGGTCGACATGGTCCTTGAGTACAGCCCGGGAGACCAATCAAATCAAGTTGTCGGCGCACTAAGTCGAAAGGCCGAGTTGGCAAGTTAGAAGAATAGCAGACAAGAGCCAACTCAAAGGGGCCATCCCCGAATGCATAAGAGAGGGTGTTGGAAAAGGACCCCGTAGCCTAGACTCTGCTGAAAACGTGAGAAGCTTCAGTTAGAAGTTCGCTCGAGTAGAACGGTTGTTGGTGAGTTACCTCTCCCATTCCTTCCTACAGTCATCACTCTTTTCGTTTGATTATAAAAGGGAGATGTGGTTTTGCAAAAATAATCTTAAAGCAAACTATATATACTCTGATTTAATATATTTAAATAGGGGGATTATATACTTCTAAAACTGTCAGAATGTTTTATAACTTTTACACTTGAATACATGCTTAGAGTTAGGGGAGCTTTGCTGATTGATATCGCTTTACATTGTTTTTATTGTTAAATAAATTGTACACAAAATTGTTGTTTTGTCGTCATAAAAAAGGGAGAGATTGTTGGAACCAGGTTGGTTCTAGGAACAATTACTTCATCATGTTTTAATGAAAACAAAGAACTTTGTTAGAACAAGTTATTGCACTAATGATTTCATTGAGTGTGTAGTAAGTAGAACCAAGAAATGAAAGAAACAATTTTAGAGGAAGATTTCGGAGGAAGTGAATATTTTTGGGGAAACAAAGACATCAAAGTAACCGAAGATGTTAAAGGAAACGAAGACATCAAAATCAAGTGAAGTCAAATGAAGTCAACACAACATTAAGACTAATGTTGTTATATACGTTGTTGTGTGTGCGCATTTGCCTTTTAAGATTTATCTCTAAAGCGTCTGTCCAATGTGCCTTTGAAGCTTCTACGCGTCTGCCTTTGAAGACTGAAGCATGCCTTTAATTAGCTTGCCACCAAACCCCCTCTTATAGTAAGTCTGAAGTTTCTATTCAAGTTGCCTCTAAAGCTCAAGTTCCGCTTGCTTTGAACACTACAACTTTTGCAATATATTTCCTTTGATACACAACATGCTCTAAAGATGCAACAACGTGACGTTACCATGTCACTAATTCTAAGTCATGCAGTTTTGCCTCTACCTCTAACTACATTAACCAAGCAACACAACATCTAACTCCAATGATCAAGTTATATTTTGATTAACAAAGTCAACAACATTAATGGAAATTCAATGCTGTGATGAAGATTAAGGTGCTTCATAATTCTAATGGTCCAATAACATATTTTGATTTGTTCTCACTACTCTTAAACAGGCGTACGATAGAAGATTCAAGGTGAATTATTTTCAAATGCTATTCGCACATTCTCGCACATAATAATTCTCGAAGATTTGTTTGAAGATTCATTTTTGAATTAATCAAACTTCAACGGTCATATACCCAAACCGTATCTATCAAGGTTTATTTTTGTAAAGATCTTTATTGACCTAAAACAAGGAAGATATGCTTAGAAAATTCAAGGAGAATTATTTTCAAGTGTTATATGGACATTCTAACACATAATCATGTTGGAACCAGGTTTGTTTTATACTTAGAGTTTTGATGTTAAGAAAAGTATTTTATGAGAACAATATATTTGACCTTATATAGTATGAAAGAAGACTTATGTTTTTGAATAAAATCTAAAGTAAGATTTGATTTAGATTTATGATTGAAGGAAATATTTACCAAGTTGAAAAAAAGATATGGTAAAATGTTTTTGAAGAAAATCTAAAAAAAAGATTTGATTCAGATTGATGATTGAATGAAATCTTTGACCAAGTTGAAAAGAAGATATGGTCAAATGTTTTTGTAGAAAATCTAATATTAGATTTGATATTGATTTATGATTGAAGATAATCTTTGATCAAGATTTATCACAAGAAGATATGAATTATTTACAAGAAGATTTGATCAAAATTTATCTACAACAAAATATGAACAATATTAATTTGACGAATTTAAAAACTTAGTCTAAACAAAATACTAATAGCTTCAATTTAAAGAATTTACAAAATCAATCTAAACAAAATACGAATAAAATCAATTTGAAGAATTTACAAACTCAATCTGAACAAAATATCAATAGAATAAATTAGAAGAATTTACATATTCAATAAGAACAAAATACGAAAAAATCAATCTAGAAGAACTACTCAGATTGAATTCAGAAATAAAGAATAGGCTAAAGAACATATAATCAAAAAACATACTATTTAGAATATTTTTTGAAAAAGATCATTGTTGACCAACTATGAATGAAGATAGAGTTCATAATTAACCAGGGACTAAATTTAAGCCCTAATTTTATCTATATATAGATACTTAAGGTTGAAGAAAAAGACTCAAGCCCAAAATTCCATATTCATCTTAGAGTTCAAAGAGAGAAATACTTGTTCAAATGAGAAATATTTTCTAAGTGTTTTTTTTTAGAGGATGATAGTCATCGTTATAAACGGCTTGTTAGAAGCAAATTACTGAAGTTTCCAAATTCTTGTAACCTAGACCGATAGTGACTTTAGTGTTCCTTCAATAGTTTGGGGTTGTCAGTTTTTTTGGAGAAGACTGACTTGCAGGGTCAAGGTGTTGGTTTTTGTTCCTTCAATAATTTGGAATTGTCAGGTTGTTAGGATAAGACATAACTTGTAAGGTCAAAGTGGTTAGTTCCTCCAAAGTTTTGTGATTGTTAGGATATTGGGAAGATTGACTTGGAGGGTCAGGTGCTTTGTAACTCAAGGTATTTGAATTTTGTGGATTAAAGCCCTCTAAAAGGGGTCTGAATGTAGCCAAGTAGTGGTGAACTAGGTTAAATCTATATGTCCAATTATTTATGCTTTCATTGTTTGCTGCCTATGAACCCGATGTTGGTATATATGACCTCGTAATAAGCGGAATATATCAGAATGTATCAGTTCTTTATGAAATTAAATCAATTTCATACACACAGCGGAAATTAAATTGTGGCATACAAGATTAGCAAGTTTTATTAGATTGATATGGAATTAACCAAGATGCTTACAAGTCAAATTATCTGTTTAACATGCATCTAATTTTAATCACATATACAGATATATCAAGATAGTAAATCAAAGGAGATAAGGGTTAGAGAAGATTGCACCAGGGATTTATACTGGTTCAATTGTCCACTTGACAACCTACATCCAGTCCTGCAAATCCAAACGGATTTCAGATTTTCTTCTCCAATAGAAAGAATCAATTACAGATTGTCCAGTTTCCTCCCCGAAACCTATCTATCTTAATGATCTCTTTCCTATTGATCACCCTCTGATCCTTGTAGATACTCAGCAACCTATCACAGAATCAAAG
Source organism: Cicer echinospermum (assembly GCA_002896215.2). Lineage (NCBI taxonomy): Eukaryota > Viridiplantae > Streptophyta > Magnoliopsida > Fabales > Fabaceae > Cicer > Cicer echinospermum. Next base: position 5,342,763 of record PGTU02000006.1, read on the forward strand.
TACAACTCTTTCTTGTTGAGCACTCTCACCCAAGAAAGTAGTCACCAGTTTCTAGCTGGATTTTCTCCCTTTGTTTTTGTTTCAAAGAATTATTACAAATAGAATACAGAAAGAACAAAAAAAATAGTCTTCAATCTTGGTCAAAAATGGCTTCTCACAATTCTGGATATCAAAGATTTGTTTATGAGAATCCTTGTCTTTCAAGATTGTTTTGCAGCTATCTTTTTGATTGTTGATAATCCTCTTTTTCTATATGATTTGAAAAAGTAATCTCAATGTTTTTAACCAAGTGTTATTGTGTATCAAGAATATTCAATGTATATTTCAGATTGATATCATTGTTATTATCATTCATGTTTTGAAAGACAGATTGAAGACAGTTTATATAGTTTCTGAAAAAACACATTAATCAATCGATTTACCAATCGATTTCGTAAAGTGATAAACCAGTCTAATCGATTTGCCAATCGATTATCGTGTGTCTTGTTTTCTTGAATCTTGAAACTATATAACCCAATCGATTTACCAATCGATTCTTTAAACAACATTTCTCAGTGATTATGTTAAGACTGATGTGAATCGATTTCGTAATCGATTGCAAGATGTATGTCTCAAACTGAAACACATATCAATCGTTCCATATCGATTTATCAAATCTTTCATCAATCGATTAACAAATACTTAAAATCGATTTGGTCACACGCTCAGAGTTCACTGGTTTTCAAAGGTTTTGTCAATCGATTTGCCAATCGATTGAGTTTAAGTCAGTGACTCAGCTATTTTGATACTAATCGACGTGCCAATCGATTTGTATGTATTTGTCTGAAAAACGTTTTTACCTGGGATTTTGGTTCAATCGATTTCCCAATCGATTTCGACCAAATTTAACTTGATTGAAATATTACAACATAGATTGTCCAATCGATTTGTATGTCACAGGAAAAGTTATTTTGCAAGTGATTTTTAAGTAATCGATTTGCCAATCGATTACCCTTAAAACTGGGTTTCCACTGTGACTTATCCAATCGATTTCCCAATCGATTTATTCAATCAGGTTTACTTTGTGAATTGTATAATCGATTTGTCAATCGATTACCCTCAAAACTGGGGTGCCACTGACTTGTGCATTTTCAATTTCTAATTCAGTCAGTCGATTGCCCAATCGATTATACCAACACAAACAGTTGTGTTTCCTTACACTTTGTTATGAAATCGATTTCCCAATCGATTTGCTTTAGTCAAAAGTCAACTTTTGTTGATTTCTTGTGTTTCAAGCAACCTGTTCCAAGGGTGTAGGATTTGATTGTTGTTCCTAAATCTTGCCCAATTCAAATATTAGATTTTATCATGTATTGTATGAACATGTTGAATTATTAATTATGTCAAAATTAGGACTCAAAGGATCAAATCCAACAATCTCCCCCTTTTTTGGCATAATTGACAATTTCATACAATTGTAACTTGAGCATTTCAAAACAACAAGCATAGTGTATTATAAACAACATTATTACTTGTTATTAAGTAACAGAGCAAACTATATCATAAGTATCAAAGTAATAATAACATGCAGACAAACATCAACAATGCAACTGTCAAGTTATAATATTTCTCCCCCTTTGTCATTTAAGTCAAAAAGGTAGAAACAATTTCTCCCCCTATGTTAAAGAACATATGCATTGGGTTTGAAACATATAACACAGTGCATCAATCAATGAAGTTTATATGTCTAAAAGCAAAATCAATCAATGCAATTAATGAGCAACTTAGATGATTAAGCCAAAAAGATATAGCATTTTTTAAAAAAAAATTCATCATACATCACAGAATTATAACAGGTCAGAGCAAAACAGTATGAAACCTAAGGGTCCTAAACACCTAGTGTGGGCTGGTCCTCACTATCATCTAAGGGAGAGGTTGAGACCGCTGTATTAACCTCAGCAGGTGTCTCCTCACCGTGAGTCTCAGGGTTAACTAGGGGGTTTGGGTTAGGTTCATCTGTAGCTTGTCGACCAATCTCTGCGACGTCTTCAAATGACAGCTTGATGCCGAGGTGTGCCTGAATCTCATCCACATTTTGAACAACTGAGTCCAAGGAGGCTTGCATGGTCCTTAGACGTGCTTCTACTCTGGACTGAAATTCCAACACTTTGGCATTGTGTGCCATCTGAGCTTCAATGAATTTCAAAATTCTGTTCACAAAATCAGGAGTAGCAGATTCAGTAACTGGTGGAGGCTGAGACTGAGGTTGAGGTTGGGGCTGGACAGGGTCAGCAGCTGCTTGAGGTCTTATCCATTTACCATGTAATCGCTTCAGTTGCATCTGATTCACTATCGATTCACCAAACACCAATGTCGTTTTAGCAGATTCCTCATTTCCAAATGAGACCTTGAAGTGTTTGAGAATTTTAGTTATCAACTGTGGATAAGGCAGCATCAGCTTGCTTTGAGATGCCTCTAACATGTGCCTTAGCACAATCCAACACCAGCTCATCCTTAACTCTTTGGATAAGCCCCACAACAGTATGATGTCCAACTTCTGGACCACTGCGTGATTTCCCGATCGTGGAACCAGCATACGCGTCAAAGCATACATCAACATCCTCTGTTGAACCATCATCTGACCAATGGGGCAGTGAAATTTGATTCAACAAACCCATCGACCATCAGGTCTTTAACTGCGGTATGCCTATCAAGTGTTTCTTCCCAACCTTCATCGGCAGTGTCGGCTTCTGTGCTGCCATCAATAGATTTGCCGTAGAAAGGCAATCCAGATAAAGTTGAGAAATCATCAAAAGTCATTGTAATTCTTTTTCCCTTAACTGAAGCAGTAAAAACTTCTTCAGTCATCTTGAATGTAGAATAAAACTCCCTGATCAGCCTTGGATAGCTGTCGAGTGTAGAAGACAGAAAACTTTCCAATCCATGAAACCTGAGGTGGTTCTGAAAAGTAAATTCCACAACATCAAAATATTCAAAATCCATGGTTCTAGCTTCATGAATTTTCCTTTTGGCGAAGTCTGGAGACAAAGATTGCTGTACCTCCTTTTCCTTGGGTGCAGAGACCTTCTTAGGAGGTGGAGAAGAAGTAGGCTTCTTCTTCCTTTTCTGAGTAATTACTTTCATAGCATCCGCCATGAGCTTTTCAGTAGGAGGCTCTTTGCGTTTCTTCGACTTTTCCTGGATTGGGGCAGGAGCTTTTCCTTTATCTTTTGCAAGTATTTTGTGAGTTGGGATGGGTACTCTTTTTGTCAAAGTTGGAGGTGGTGATGGTGTTTCACTGGTGGAAGAGGATGATGGAGATGGAGTGCGTGCTTGAGTTTGTTTTACACGGGCCATATCAACAATGTTGTGTAGATTCGAAGTAGGAGGAGTGTAGAATGCAGATTCAAACAAATGCAGAGACAAAAGAATGAAGAACACAAGAGGAAAGTTGAGAAAATCTGGAAAACAAAGTGCAGAAATCGATTTAGAACTGTTCCTTTTATACTCTTGACCTAGTAAATCGATTTCCCAATCGATTAGGTTACCGTTGCTGGGAATCCTCAATCGATTCAGTAATGATGAAGTGCCAACGGCTAGTTACTTTGAGTAACGGTCATATTTCAAATCGATGTTCAAATCGAATTCCTGTTTTACTTAATCGATTCCCAAATCGATTGTCTTAAGGTTGAACACTTAGCTAATCGATTTCCAAATCGATGCTCGTGAAGGTTAAAAAAAATTTCTGAAATTTTGAATCCTGGGCTAACGTAATCGATTCCCAAATCGATTTTATAAACCTTTTACCATGCTGGTAATCGATTTCCAAATCGATGTAACTGGAAAACATTACTGAAAAGTACCAGAATCATCAAAAACTTACACTTCACTAGGATCAATGATCCCTAGTTTCATCCTTATGTTCAAAAAACTTTCTTTTGGCAATGCTTTTGTGAAGATATCAGCTAATTGTTCTGTAGTGTTCACATACTCAAGTTTGATAACTCCATTCTGAAAGTGGTCTCTTATGAAGTGATGCCTTACCTCAATGTGTTTTGTCCTTGAATGCATTACAGGGTTCTTGGTTATGCTGATAGCACTTGTGTTATCACACATGATCAGCACTGTTCCCAAATCGACACCGAAGTCCATTAAATGCTGTTTCATCCACAAGATTTGAGCACAACAGCTCCCAGCTGCTATGTATTCAGCTTCTGCAGTAGACAATGCAATACTTGTTTGCTTCTTACTGAACCAAGACACTAGAGAATTACCAAGCAAATGACATGTTCCTGAAGTACTCTTTCTGTCAAGTTTACAACCAGCAAAGTCTGAGTCTGAATAACCAACCAAAGTACATGTTGAACCTTTTGGATACCACAAACCAAGACTTTTAGTACCTACTAAGTATCTGAAAATTCTCTTTACTGCACTGAGGTGAGATTCCTTTGAATTCGATTGATACCTTGCACACATACAAACGCTGAACATAATATCTGGTCGGCTTGCTGTAAGGTAGAGCAGAGATCCAATCATACCACGAAATCTAGTGACATCTACAGGCTTACCCTTCTCATCTCGGTCTAAGAAATTTCCTTGACTCATGGGTGTATCAATGGACTTAAGTTTATCAAAGTTAAATTTCTTTATCAAATCAGAACAATATTTGGATTGACTAATGAAAATGCCTTGCTTGCTTTGGTTAATTTGAAATCCCAAGAAATATGACAGTTCACCCATCATTGACATTTCAAATTTACCTTTCATTAAGTTTTCAAATTCTTTGCAAAGTTTATCATTTGTTTGATCCAAATATGATGTCATCAACATAAATTTGGACCAGCAAGATGTCATTTTCAGTAGTTTTTGTAAAGAGTGTCTTATCAACATTTCCTCTTGAAAAATTTTGTTGAATGAGGAAAGTGCTGAGTTTCTCATACCAAGCTCTTGGAGCTTGTTTCAACCCATAGAGGGCCTTTGAGAGTTTATACACATGGTTAGGAAAATCTGGATTTTCAAAACTTGGTGTTTGACTCACAAAAACTTCCTCTTGGAGGTCTCCATTGAGAAAGGCACTCTTCACATCCATTTGATATAGATTGAAGTCCATGATACATGCATAAGCCAATAAAATTCTTATGGCTTCTAGTCTAGCTACTGGGGCATAGGTCTCATCAAAGTTTATTCCCTCCTCTTGACTATAACCCTTTGCAACTAATCTGGCTTTATTCCTAGTTATCACACCATTCTCATCTAACTTATTTCTGAACACCCACCTAGTTCCTATAACATGCTTACCCTCTGGCCTAGGTACCAAGTTCCACACCTTGTTTCTCTCAAACTGGTTTAACTCCTCTTGCATAGCAAGTATCCACTCACTATCTAAAAGGGCTTCCTTAATGTTCTTAGGTTCAATCTGAGATACAAAGGCTGTAAAGTTACAAAACTGACTAAGGCTTCTCCTAGTTGCAACACCTTTAGAGATATCGCCTATAATGTTGTCTAAAGGGTGGTTTCGGTTGAACTTCCATTCCTTAGGCAACTCACAGGTTTCTATAGGTTCTACAGGGTCTGCACTAGTTGGAGGGTCAGCTATAGGTTGTTCTAGTGGTTCAGATTCTACAACATCATCCAAAATTTCAATAACCTTAGAAGGAGTTTTGTTCAAGTTTTCTGTAAAAGATTCATCAAACTTTACATGAACTGACTCTTCTATGGTTTTTGTTCTTTTGTTGTAGATTCTATAGGCCTTACTAGTTTGGGAATATCCTAGAAAGATACCTTCATCTGCCTTAGGGTCAAACTTTCCTAGGTGTTCTTTGCCATTGTTTAAAACAAAGCATTTACAACCAAAGATTCTAAAGTAGGACAGGTTTGGTTTTCTACCCTTGTAAAGCTCATAGGGTGTTTTCCTAAGCAGAGGCCTAATGAGAACTCTATTCACAACATGGGTGGCTGTACTAATTGCATCTGCCCAAAAATACTTAGGTAGATTGGAGTCCTTAAGCATGGTCCTAGCTAACTCTTCTAGGGATCTATTTTTCCTCTCCACTACCCCATTCTGCTGTGGTGTCCTAGGGGCTGAATAGATGTGGTTGATTCCATTTGATTCACAATAATTTTGAAAAAGATCATTTTGGAATTCACCTCCATGATCACTTTTTATTGAAACAATTTTCAAATCATTCTCATTTTGTACTAAAGCAGCAAACTTTTTGAAAACAGAGAATGTATCACTTTTATGAGCTAAAAAGTAAGTCCATGTGAATCTAGAATAATCATCAACCAGCACATATCCATACAGGTTTCCACCTAAACTCTTAACTTGGGCAGGTCCGAAAAGGTCCATGTGAACTAGTTGTAAAACTCTATTTGTTCTAACCAAGTCTATAGAGGGAAATGGAGTCTTAACCAGTTTACTTTTCTCACATGCATCACACAGCCTATCTTTAGAGAACTTCCTATTTGGTAGACCTAAGACTAACTGTTTGCTGACAAGTTTATTCAAATGATTTATGTGTATATGAGCAATTCTTTTATGCCAAAGCCACGTTTCATCTGAGTTGGATAACAAGCAGCATACAACACTAGGTACAGAATTGAAATCCAACATGTAAATGTTGTTGATTCTGTCCCCAATTAGCTTTATGTGTTTGTCATCTTTATGCTCAATAATGCAAGATTGTGATGAAAAACTTACTTGAAAACCTTTGTCACATAGCTGGCTTATACTCAGTAAGTTGTGCTTTAATCCTTCAACATATAGCACATTTTTGATTACTGCAGTTGATTCATCGCCTACATCACCAATTCCAATGATTTTTCCTCTGTTGTTATCACCATATTTGACAAAGCCTCCTTCCTTTAATGTCAGGTTCAGGAATTTGGATTTGTCACCAGTCATGTGCTTTGAGCATCCGCTATCTAGATACCATGAGTGTTTCGTGGATGTCAAGCACACCTGCAATACAAAATCAGAATTTTGTTTTAGGTCCCCAATTTAAATTGGGTCCTGGTTGGTTAGTGTCAAACACAGATTTCTTTTCTATCCAAACTAGCTTCCATCCTTGATTGGCTAATTTTTTAAATTTGCAATTAGACACAAAATGTCCCTTTCTGCAACATAAATGACATCTGCCATCAAAGGATGAATGTTTATTTGGTTTAGTAAAGATGTCATACATACTCTTAGCAATAGAAGATTTTGACCATGTTTGACATTTCTGGTTTGCATATAACCAATACCAGATCTGTTTTTATTTTTTCTTTTGACATGCATATTTGGTGTATATCCTAAACCAGATTTTTCATGAACATGTCTTTGATTGCTAAGTATGACATTTAGCTTATCTTTACTATTTGCAAAATTTAATAAATCAGATTTTAATGATGCAACAGTATTTTCAAGTTCAATGCACTTTGCAGATTTTTCTTGTGAATCCTTTTTCAGTTGTTCACATAAATTTTCAATTTCTTTATGCTCAACATTCATTTGTTCAAGTATTTTCTTTGTGCTTAACAACTGTTTTATGGATTTCACATAGTCATCATGCAGTTCATTGAAAGCTTCTTGTAGTTCATCATATGTTGGATTAGATTGTGAACTAACCTCATTTTCTGATTCTGAATTTGTATCTGCCATGAGACACAAGTTGACTTCTTCTTCATCAGAAGATGCAGAGGATTCATCGTTATCATTCCATGCAATATAAGCTTTTCTGGTTTTGGTGACTGGTTCCTTGCCTTTTGATTTTGTAGCTCTATTCTTGTTTTGCAATTTGTAGCATTCTGACTTTATGTGACCAGTTTTTCCACATTCATAGCATGTAATGGTCTTGTTGTCAGTAGTCTTGGAGCTAGATGGTTTTCTGAATTTGTTGTCTTTCTTCTTCAGAAACTTCTTGAATTTCTTGACAAGCAACCCGATTTCCGGCTCTTCAGATTCACTACTGTATTGATCTGAGCAGCTATCTGATTCAGTTTTCGATTGATGGGCTTGAACCTTCAGGGATAGTCCTTTCTTTTTGTGGCTTTCCATCTCTGATTCGTCCAGTCGATGTAATTCCATTGCGTGTTCTCTTAGTTTACCAAACAAAGTTGCAGTCGTCATCTTTGCTAGATCTTTAGATTCTGCTATGGCTGTTATCTTTGGCTGCCATTCTCTGGTTAGACATCTCATTATTTTTCCAATTTGCTGTTCGTTATCCACTTGCTTTCCTAGTGCATGCAGGTTGTTAACAATGTGTGTGAATCTGGTTTGCAAATCACTGATTGACTCTTCTTTCTTCATGCTAAATAATTCATATTCGTGCATGAGCGTATTCACGCGAGCTCTCTTAACATCAGTAGTTCCTTCGTGCGTTTCTTGAAGGATGTCCCACATCTCTTTTGCTGACTTGCAATTGGACACTCTAAAAAATTCTTCTGCACATAGGGCGGACGTGATGATGTTCTTCGCCTTTGCATTGAAACCAACCTTTTTCTTGTCATCATCTGACCAATCGGCTCTAGGCTTGAGAATCATTGAGTCATTCGTTCCTGCAATCTTGGGAATATATGGACCGTTTTCAACAGCGTCAAGGATGTCTATGCCACTGGCTTCCAAGAAGATTAGCATCCTGTGCTTCCAGTACATATAAGCTGTTCCGTTGAAAGCTGGAGGTCTTGCTAACGATGCGCCTTCTCCCAGAAAATCGTTTGAGGCCATAGTGCTTTTATGAGTATTACCTCTCGAAAAGTTAGGCTCTGAGGCCAATTGTTGGTATATATGACCTCATAATAAGCGGAATATATCAGAATGTATCAGTTCTTTATGAAATTAAATCAATTTCATACACACAGCGGAAATTAAATTGTGGCATACAAGATTAGCAAGTTTTATTAGATTGATATGAGATTAATCAAGATGCATACAAGTCAAATTATCAGATTAAACAATATTACTTATTACAGAATATGTTTAACATGCATCTAATTTTAATCACATATACAGATATATCAATATAGTAAATCAAAGGAGATAAGGGTTAGAGAAGATTGCACCAAGGATTTATACTGGTTCAGTTGTCCACTTGACAACCTACATCCAGTCCTGCAAATCCAAACGGATTTCAGATTTTCTTCTCCAATAGAAAGAATCAATTACAGATTGTCCAGTTTCCTCCCCGAAACCTATCTATCTTAATGATCTCTTTCCTATTGATCACCCTCTGATCCTTGTAGATACTCAGCAACCTATCACAGAATCAAAGTACAACTCTTTCTTGTTGAGCACTCTCACCCAAGAAAGTAGTCACCAGTTTCTAGCTGGATTTTCTCACTTTGTTTTTGTTTCAAAGAATTATTACAAACAGAATACAGAAAGAACAAAAAGTAGTCTTCAATCTTGGTCAAAATGGCTTCTCACAATTCTGGATATCAAAGATTTGTTTATGAGAATCCTTGTCTTTCAAGATCACTTTTCCAGCTATCTTTTTGATTGTTGATAATCCTCTTTTTCTATTTTATCTGAAAAAGTAATCTCAATGTATTAACCAAGTGTTATTGTGTATCAAGAATATTCAATGTATATTTCAGATTGATATCATTGTTATTATCATTCATGTTATTGAAAGACAGATTGAAGACAGTTTATATAGTTTCTGAAAAACACATTAATCAATCGATTTACCAATCGATTTCGTAAAGTGATAAACCAGTCTAATCGATTTGCCAATCGATTATCGTGTGTCTTTTTTTTCTTGAATCTTGAAACTATATAACCCAATCGATTTACCAATCGATTCTTTAAACAACATTTCTCAGTGATTATGTTAAGACTAATGTGAATCGATTTCGTAATCGATTGCAGATGTTATGTTTCAAACTGAAACACATATCAATCGATTCCATAATCGATTTATCAAATCTTCATAATCGATTAACAAATACTTAAAATCGATTTGGTCACACGCTCAGAGTTCACTGGGTTTTCAAAAGGTTTTGTCAATCGATTTGCCAATCGATTGAGTTTAAGTCAGTGACTCAGCTATTTTGATACTAATCGACGTGCCAATCGATTTGTATGTATTTGTCTGAAAACGTTTTTACCTGGGATTTGGTTCAATCGATTTCCCAATCGATTTCGACCAAATTTAACTTGATTGAAATATTACAACATAGATTGTCCAATCGATTTGTATGTCACAGGAAAAGTTATTTGCAAGTGATTTTTAAGTAATCGATTTGCCAATCGATTACCCTTAAAACTGGGTTTCCACTGTGACTTATCCAATCGATTTCCCAATCGATTTATTTCAATCAGGTTTACTTTGTGAATTGTATAATCGATTTTTCAATCGATTACCCTCAAAACTGGGGTGCCACTGACTTGTGCATTTTCAATTTCTAATTCAGTCAGTCGATTGCCCAATCGATTATACCAACACAAACAGTTGTGTTTCCTTACACCTTTGTTATGAAATCGATTTCCCAATCGATTTGCTTTAGTCAAAAGTCAACTTTTGTTGATTTCTTGTGTTTCAAGCAACCTGTTCCAAGGGTGTAGGATTTGATTGTTGTTCCTGAAATCTTGCTCAATTCAAATATTAGATTTATCATGTATTGTATGAACATTGTTGAATTATTAATTATGTCAAAATTAGGAATCAAAGGATCAAAATCCAACATCTTTTGCTTCTGCTGCTACTGGTTATGATAATATCACTTATATAATGTAAATTAAGTGCCAATTCGATTGAAATAAATGTCTGAGTTACAGTCATCCAAAATTGAACCCAAATAAAACCAACACAAAAATAACATACTGAGGCCTTTTACAACGCTTTTTATAAAAAGCTCTGTAAAAGACCCTTTTGAAAATAAATAAAAAAGACATTTTACAACACTTATTTCAAACATCTTGTACGCATCATGGGAATCCCCAAAAACACATTGTTAACAAAAACATCAGACTCAAACCCATTTTTCGCAACATGGCAATGAACTTGAATACCAAGTTTCGATTTAAGAAGGAAAAGCAATGTAAAGAGATAAAAAGGGTGTTGAGGTGGAGATTGAATTGTGAAAGAGTAAGCTTTGATGTTTGTGAAGAAGATGCATAAAAGGAGAAGAGTTTGGTGAAGAGGAAGAGATTTTGGTGGTTACCAGTTACTACTATGTGGGTTTTGCATGTTGAGCTTGTTTAAAAAATAACATAACAAAACACAAAAACAATAAGGCCTTTTACAGCGCTCATTTAAAAAAGCGATGTAAAAGGCTTTAAAAAAAACATTCATATAACATAATAAAACAAGGAGGTCTATTACAACGCTTGTCCAAATAAGCGCTGTAAAATACTGTTCTAAAAATAAAATAAAGAGACCTTTTACAGCGCTTATTTGAACAAGCGCTGTAAAAGGGTTTTATATATAACATAATAAAACAATGAGGTCTTTTACAGCGCTTATTGGGAAAAGCGCTGTAACAGAGCCTTTAAAAAAATTAAATAAGGACGCCTTTTAGAGCGCTTTTTAAACAAGCGCTGTAAAAGGGTTATAAAAAAGCGCCGTAAAAGGGTTTTAAATATAACAGTAACCGCTTCAGTTTCCTCTTCATTACGTAAACTTCACTATCATCTCAACCTTCATCGTTCTTCTCTTCTTTTGCAAACCCTATAATCCCGTCCATTACGAACCGTATTTCCACGATCATCTCCTTCATTTCGAACCTTATTTCCATCCAAGATCATCTCTCCCATTGCACATAATATATTTTCATTGAAATACGTAACCCTCATTACGTATTTCTTCAATACCGTATTTCTGTGAACTTTCTGCGTTCCCTCTTTTCTTCACATTTCATCTTTCTTCGAACCATTATTCAGGTATTGATTTTATTAATTTTTTGTAATCATTAAAATGCATGTTGAACTTGTTTAAGATATACTGAAACATGTTGAGCTTGTTTATAATAATGCATGATGCATGTTGAGCTTGTTGATGTTATACTAAACTGCATGTTGAACTTGTTGTAGTTAATTGGATACAAACAAAGATTTAGAATGTCAAAATGAAGAAGTTGGCACCTCTAAGACTTACGAAAATGAAGTCAAACATGGTGCAACTATCATGCAAAAAGTCATTAAAGCAAGGAGTAATGGCATTAAATTTGAGGTATACTATACTCTGTTTGCTGTGTGTTTTTTTATCTTTTTTTAATAGCATGTACTTAATATATGAGTTTATCAGGTTGGCTGGAATGAGAGTGGTCAGCCAATTGACCCAAACAGCTCTATGTTTGTAAGCTATATTGGGGTTGTTGTTCGTCAAAATGTCCCAATTACAATTGACGATTGGAGAGATAAAGCGTTGAAGGATGCCAAAGATATTATATGGAATGACATTCAAGTAAATTTTTTTATCCACTCTTTTGTCATTGCAGACGACTTGTGTTCTTGATGAGGGACGAAAGTCTTATGTTTTGAGAGTTGCTGGGAAGATCCATCGTGGATTTAGATCCCATCTCTCAAATTTCTATCTAAAAGATAGAGAAGGAAACACAAGTGTTGAACCTCCAAAAATATATCAACATTATATATCAAACAATGAATGGAGAGCATTTGTTTCCAAACGTTCTAACCTCGCGTTTGTCGTAAGTGATTAATTTATTAGCATTTGTGTTTTATTATTCATATCCGTAGCGTATTTTAAATTTTTACGATTGCTATTTTTTATATATAGAATATTAGTAAGGCAAATCGCGAACGGGCAAGCAATCCAAAACACCCATACAAAAAATCATGTATGGGATATGCACGCCTTGATCAACAACTTGTAAGTAATTAAACATCACTTTTATATAATGAAGTAATTTGTATTATAAACTATAGTGTGTAACTAATTTGTATTATTTTGTTTATGATTTTAACGAATAGAGAAAAGACACCCAAGCCGATCAACCCTTGGGTCGTCATATCTTATGGAAGGAAGCACGTGTTAACAAAGACGGAGTGGTTGATAATGAAAATGTCAAAAAAAGTAGTAGAACTTTGTGTAAGTATATTATCACTTTAATATTTTTTAATATTGTATTTAAAAAATGCTATTGAACTTATCTTTTTAATGTTACATGTATTTTAGGAGATTATTGAACAAAGTTCTGAAAATCCGGAGGGCAACAAGGATACTTGCAGGGACATTCTTGGTAAAGTGTTTAATGTCCCTGAGTATTCCGGTCGAGTTAGGGGGAAATGATTTGGCGTAACTCCGAAAAGCTTTTTTCCTCAAGAGAAGCGCCAAAAACCTTCCAACGAGGAAGTATTAGAGAAGCTCAAAATCCTATCAGAGCAAGTGGCACTCTTGGTGAATACGAATAAAGACAAGCAACTTCCGGATCAGCTCCAACCTGAAATGCAAATGGAGAGTGAAACCACGAGTTGCAACGTCGGTTTGAAAAGTATTCCCGAGGTAATTAATTACTTACTTGCTTATGTAATTACTTATGTATTAAACAAACTTATATATTAACCGTACTTATGTTTTAACTATTGATTTAGGGTGTCACTCCATGTGTCCTATACTTGTCCTCGCCTACTCAACGGAAGGTGGGAAAAGGAAAATTGTAAAATACTTCGGGAGAAGTATTGCACAATACTCTGATCCCTGCGGGCCATGTCAAAGTATCGCCTACTGTTGCTTTCGAACCAACTACACCGTTGCCCATACCGGACAACGATGGAGATATGCAGTTATTAGGCGACGCTATTGGTAGTTACGTGGCATGGCCCACAAACCTTGTTGCCCTCGAAAAAAAGATTCCCAGAAACAAATCAGTTACATCTCCCAAAAAGGTTTGTCACATTTATTGCTTAAGGTTTGTCATTTTTTCAGATTCAATAAACTAACATTTTACCTCATTTTTGTAGGTCCAAATAAATAAACCACCCCTACAGCCAAAAAAAGGCAGCAAACCTCAAATATTGGAGGTTAATAGAGCTGCCAAATCACAAAGGCCGGAGGGTAATAAAGCTGCCAAACTTGCAGCAAGAAAAAAACTGGATCGGGGAAAATTGGTCGCTGCTGCTGCTGCTCCTAATAAAAGTCAGCCACGCCTTGGTAAATACGGGGCGTGTCTTGACATCCAAATAAAAAGAAACATGGGCAGCAACGACGATTCGCACATCGTACACATGAATAAAGATATATTTAGAGATGAGTATGTTGAATATGTCGAAAAGGAGCACATATACGAACTTCTCGAACATAAGGAGCTCAGTGCTACTGTACTGAGCTTGTACATAAGGTAAAAAATACTTTTAATTGCATTTATTGGTAATTAATTAAATGTATTGGTAATTAATCTAGTTTAAAATTTTCATTGAAGGTTTTTGTATGAGAAGGTCGTGTGCACGAGGAAATTGTCAAATAAATACTCATTCTTGTCTCCGCATAAGATGTCGATGTGGAAACTCGATCCAGACAATGTAAAGAAATACATTGTAGATATGTTTTTAGGAAATATAGAAAATGATAAATTGTTCTTCGCACCATATAATTCAGGGTACGTAATTTTATCTTTTTTAATTGATGAGAATTTAATTTATTAGTTGTGTATAAAAAAAATTTCTTAACCAATTTTTTGTTGTTGTAGGGCACATTGGGTGCTATTTGCAATCAATGCGGTCTTTGAAGTTATATACTATTTGGATCTCGTGCATGGCAATTACAACAATCACTCCGAAATAAAGACTATGCTCGACACGTAAGTAATATTCATTTATTTCTTACATATATGTATATAAATAATGTGTTTGTTCATGCTATAATAATCACATTTATTCATTCGATAGTGGCTTAAAAGTTTTTCGAGTTCAAAGAGGTGCTACAGTGTCGAAGCAAAAGTCTAATAACATTACATGGATCCCAATAAAGTGCCCTCGTCAAACAAACAACATCGACTGTGGGTACTACGTATTGAGATTCACGAAGGAGATTGTTGAGAAGAATAAAACTATTATCCCAGAAACGGTACGGTATTTTCATTATATGATTTTCATATATAAATTATCTATATATTTGATACTAACTTAATATAATATGTTCAATTTTTATATTGCAGTACTTTGACAATTCCAGTCCATCATATTCTGAGGAAGATCTAATGGAGTTACATATATGTTAATTATATTGCAGTAGGTTGTAAATTACAGAGTTACATATATGTTAATTAAGTTACAGAGTTCTGTTTTCTGTTCTACTGATTGTGTGAACTGCTTATGGTATTTGAATATGTTTTGTTGTTATGTGCACTGATTGTGAACTGATTTTGGATCAAAATAATTTTGGATAAAAAGATAAAAGACAACGCTTTCTAAAAAAAATGCCATAAAAAGCTAAAAAGCGTTTTTCATTTCAAATATTTAATTTACAGAGTTTAAAAATTAAAAAAAAACACATTTTACAGCGCTTTTTTTAAAAAGCGCTGTAAAATGTTGTTGTAAAGCGCTATAGTAGTATACATTTTACAGCACTTTCTTAAAAAAGCGCTGTAAAATGTACACACAAAGTGTGCTGTAAAATACAGACCCATAATTCATAAAATGGGTGTACGTTTTACAGCGCTTTCTCAAAAAAGCGCTGTAAAATGCAGACCCATAATTTCATATAATGGGTGTGCATTTTATAGCGCTTTTGTTAAAAAGCGCTCTAAAAAGCAGACCCATAACTCATATAATGGGTGTGTGCATTTTACAGCGCTTTTTTGAAAAAGCGCTGTAAAATGTGCATAAAAAGTGCGCGTTATATTTACATGTTTTATAGCGCTTTTTTAAAAGCGCTGTTGTATCTTTTACAGCGCTCGATTCCACAGCGCTTTTTTTTTTTTTTTTGAAAAAACGCAGTAAATGGATTAAAAAAAGCGCTGTAAAATGCAGTTTTTCGCGTAGTGATGTTAACAATTAAAAGAGGAAGAAGAGAGACAACCACTCTAGGTTTCATAACATAGAATAAACCAAACTTGAGTTAATAGAGTTACTATGAGTATATATACAAAATAATAGAATGTCTAAAATACCCTTACTACTAATATATAATAACATTATCTAACAAATATGATAGTATTATTGTCAATAAAATTTAAAAATTTAAAAAATAATATAACTTGTTGATTTTGTGTCGTAGAGCATTTTATTCAATTGAGTTTATTTGAATTATTATTATATGTGAGTATATAAACACACTTTTGAGAATTTGTAGAATGTTTTGAAAAATATAATTGTAACTAATTCATATATTAAATTTTACCCATTGAATTATTATGTTAAAATTTTAGTTATATTTTAATGAATGAATAAAATTTAAAATTGTAGGTTTGATCAACCGATTTATAATTTAATATCTTATATACATTTCACTCATTATAGATTATGAAAAAATAGAAAATATTATTATATATAAAAAATATACGCAATAAAATATAGTAATAAGTATAAAGTTAATAGTATATTAACCATTAATTATTAATGGTCTAAATGATGAACCAAATAATTTGTTTAAATTAATATATTAATCAATAATATGTTAAATTTACATATTTCTAATTACACATTATTTTAAAGAAAAATTAATTGCTAAACATTCATCACTTTCTCAAACATTACTTACTTCGTATTTGAACTCCAAATTTTCTTAGAGTCTCATTTCTCTATGAACCGAAAGTATATAAAATTAAATAATTTAGTTATATAAATCATTGTATTTGAAAGTTTACACAATGAAATAGATAAATAATATTATATTTAAATTTGACAATTTAAGTTCTTTATTTTATCTTCACTTCTATGGCAATACAATCATTATTGTTCATAATTATGTTCAATTATTTACAAACATACATGGGCATGAATTTTTAGTGTTGAAATTTTATTATTTATTGTAATTATTATTTGTAAGTATAAGAGATATCATATATTTTGATAAAAAGATGAATCTTCAAGAAAACAATCAAATCTCATGATGATGATAATGTGAAAGATTTTATACAAAGTAATAATTTGTCGGTGCCAAAACAATATATATATATATATATATATATATATATATTCATAAGTGAAAAGAATGTCAAACTCTGCCCGCGTTAAATTAGGTCAAGGAGGATATGGTAATGTGTACAAAGCAAGTTTACATGGTGATTTCCAGGTAGCAATGAAAGTAACAAAAGTGTCTAAGATAAATGGAGAAGAACTCATAAACGAAATTGATAACATTAATATAACATCACATGTGAACATCGTCTCACTCTTGGGTTTCTTTTTTATGAGAACAAAACAACACTAATATATGAATTCAAGCCCAATGCAACACCATATAAGTTTATTTTTAATAGTGGATTTTCTTATATTATTTATAATTTGGATTGGAACATATTATACCAAATTGCAATAGGAATTATTCGAGGATTATAGTACGTCCATCAAGGATGTATTTCAAAGATTTTATGTGTTGATATCGGATCAATGCATTTGGACACATGTTTCTAACTTTTTATTGTGACATTTTAATAGCTCTTTATAGCCTAGATTAATTTTTTTTTAACTTGTTTCTAAACTTTGGGTGGAAATTGAATTTTAATTTTATTATTTGCATATTGACTCTTGTTTGCTCTGTAGACTATAACTTGATATATGGATATTAGATTGATGCATGTGAGCAGACGTTGGAAAGCTTAAAATTAGAGCTACAACTTTCATGTTGGAACAAAAACCTAATACCAAACTTTACTAGGTCTAAACTATAGATTACTTTATCTGAGCTTTTTGAAATAATTTTAAGTAGTGGATCACTTGTTTAAAAGCCCAAAACGAGTACCGGTACGATATATTTTTAGTTTATTTTTTAGGCATGCTGTTTTTTTGAACTAAGAAAGAGATAGAGGGTTTTTCTTATTTTCATGGAAGGCTAAATTTCTCAGACTAATTCACTATTTTAGAGTTTCATCAAAACCTTGAAGTTTATTTTATAATGTTAATTTTACGTTATGATTCTATATTTTTATATGATTATATTGTTATTATGATTGTTTAATTTGAATATCAATTAGATTGATAAAATTAGTTTGACAAAATTTGGTTTCTATATTATATAAATTGTAGTTTTGGGACGCTTGATGTTTAATTGTAATACATCGATTGTTGTGATGCTTAATCCAGTCACAGAAACATAATTCACATAGGGTTACACTTGTGTATCAATTCTATAGTCAAATAGGAATAGAGTCACAATTTATAAATTAAATTCGTTGATAGAATATGTGATGAATGTTAAATTAAATCAGTTGATAGAATATGCGATGAATATTAAAAAATAATACACCACTTAGCCTAAGTCCAAGCCCGAGCCGAGTCGGTAGCAATGTGCACTCTTGCGATGGTCTGTTTGCGTGTGTTCTCACCCCTTCACATGAATATTCCTTAGAGTTGGGGCACACCCCAATTGCCATATATCTCCATCTTATAAATACTACTTTGATTTTGTAGGGACTTTTTAAATATTAAAAGTATCAAATGTTGTAAAAAATAATTTTTAAAATAGACTATGAATAAATATTTTTAGACTAAAATATTGATAATTTTTTTTTTAGAAAATAAAATAAAATTTAAAAAAATGTATATCCAAAATTATTACATTTCAAGAATTCTTCTCGATAGCTACTTTTTTTCATCTCCAGTGGGATATCAAATAAGTGGTGTGTTTCATACTACATAATTATTGGTCATGCTTTTCTAGGTCAGGTAGAGGAAATTTTATCTCTTCCACAAAATTTATGATTGCATTATAATTATTTTAAATCTAGTTTTTTTTATAAATATTCTGGTGACTAGACTTACTCTTAGAAGTGACAAATCTCGTATTCAAATCTACCACATGTGCCAAAAGAAAGGTTTGTATGAGTTAGGGCATTAAGAATGCATGCTAAATTACGTTTACATTTCTTAGAGTGAGCTTTCATGTTGGATTTTTGATGTGTTTTAGAATGACAAAGGTATTTTTGGTAATAATGTTTACAAGCAACGGTAGAGACTCATTGCATAGAATGTTAAAGTCCATTCATACCTTAGAGCTTCTCCTATGACTATTAACATTGAGTTTTCTTTTTTTTACTACCCATTTGGGGTGGGAATAGGCCAGGCCAGGCCAGGCTTTGAAAGGCCTGAGCCTGGCCTACAATTTATTTTTTAGGCCTAAGTCTGGCTTACGGCCTATCATAGGCTTTTTTTTTGGCCTGACCTAGCCTTTTTAAAAGTTTGGTCTGGCCTGGAAGCCTATTTAAAAGCCAATTTAAAATAATTTTTAAAAAATATGAAACAAACATCCTTTAAACCCTAAAAAATAATTTTTTGTGTCAAATAATAGATTTTTTTCTTCTGAAACAAACACACTCATTATTACCTTTTAAACAAATATGGAAGACTACTGAGTGATTGACTAATTGAACAGCTACCAAATATGAAACGACTACCAAATATGGAATGCTACCGAATATGGAACTGCTGAATATGGAATGCTTACTAAGTAATTGCTTAATTGATAGAATTTAAAATAGGAAATAATATTATTAATATAATAATAATAAATAATATTAATAAATAATAAAATATATATAGGCCGGCCTGTCAGGCCTAATAGGCTTTTTTATAAGCTTGAGTCTGACCTATTTAAATAAATAGGCTTTAAAAATGGCCTAAGCCTAGCCTTTTTATTAAATAGGCCAGACCAGACCAGGCCATAAGTAGACCAGGCCATAGGCCCCTGATGGACGGCCTAGCCTATTCCCATCCCTACTACCCATAGGAAGAGGAGGAAGCTCATCTGCATCAACAACTAGCTGTGTTGGTTGAGAAGATTCAATAGGTTGAGAATTCTCCACTACTAAACTATTTTAAGAGCTTAACTGTTTAATTTTTTTAATAGTTAAAATGTGGTTTTTAATTACATATAATTTTTTTATAGTTAAAGTTTTTTAGATAGTTAAAATGTTTAGTTAATAATTAATAATAGAGTGTTTGACATATTACATAAAAACTAAATCAAGCATAATAACTAATTAACATGAGAACACATAATATTTAAGCATAAAGGATACATACTAAATAAGCAAGAAGTACACATAAAAATTAAGCATAATTGATATGTATTAATTAAGCATAAAATACTTGCATGCATACATACAAATTAAGCATAAAGGATAAATACTAATTAAGCATATAATAGTTGCAAGTTTGGATATTAATTAAACATGAAGCATACATACAAATAAAAGAAAAAGGAAACATACTCATTAAACAAAAAATAGTTGCAAAATACATATTAAACAATAAATATGAAATATACATACTAAACATAAAGAGTTGAAAATTTAATATATAACACTTAAAAGCATACATATTAACTATCGACTTACATAATTAAGCATAATAAACTTAGAGTGACAAATCTTTAGCAATTAGTTTTTTTTTTAAATAATGTGTAATTTGAAAGATGTAAGTTTAACATATTGTTGATTAACATATTAATTTAAGCAAATTATTTGATTCATCATTTAGACCATAAATGATTAACAATTAATATACTATTAACTTTATATTTATTACTATATCAGATTGATGCATGTGAGCAAACGTTGAAAAATTAAAAATTAGAGCTACAATTTTTATTTTGGAAAAAAAACCCAATTCCGAACTTTACTGGGTATAAACTGCAGATTACGTGATCTGGACTTTTTGTAATAATTTTAAGTAGTGAGCCACTTGCTTAAAAGCCCAAAGCAAGTACCCAGTACGATATATTTTTAGTTTTTTTTTAGAGGCATGCTATTTTTTCGTACTGAGAAAGAGATAGAGGGTTTTTCTTATTTTCATAGAAGGTTAAATTTCTCAAACTAATCTACTGTTTCAGCGTTTCATCAAGACTTTGAGGTTTATTTTATAATGTTAATTTTACGTTATGATTCTATTTATTTTTAATTGATTATATTGTTATTATGATTGCTTAATTCGAATCTCAATAGCATTGATAAAATTAATTTGACATAATTCGATTTTTATATTATATAAATTGTAGTTTTTCGACGCTTGATGTTTAATTGTATAGGGTTCATTTCACTTGTGTGATCAATTCTATAGTCAAATAGGAATAGGGTCAAAATTTATAAATTAAATCCGTTGATAGAATTTGTGATGAATGTTAAATTAAATCAGTTGATAGAATCTGTGATGAATGTTAAAAAATAATACATCACTTAGCCCAAGTTCAAGTCCGAGCCAGTCGGCAGCGACGCGCGCTCGTGTAGTAGTCTATTTGCGTGCGTTCTCACCCCTTCACAAAATAGGGTACCCCTTGGGGCACACCCCAACTTCCTTATTTTTTCAATTAACACCAACTAGCTCTTATTATTATCATTATCATTTCCAACAATTCTCTACTTGAATTTAAAAAAGAGTTTCTGAAGTAGCGCAAAAAGCTTCTATAAGATCGTGCGTAAACAGAGATGTCTTCTGACTTGAACTTTTGCATAACAAGTAAGATTCAATCAAAAGTCCGTGCATTAATAACCTTACACATCTATTCGCTTTAGCTAGGTACTTGCGACGTATTTATCAATAGAGCTGACATAGGTATTTCCTATAAAAGTATTTGAGCTACCAAACATCTCAACCAACTTGTTTCTTCACTAGCAGTAGTTAGTGCTATCATTTCAGAATTCATAATAAACATTGCCAGCGTTTGACAATGCTCCATTTCTAGGTCACCATTTAAAAAAATTGTTTTGGTGCACGAGTGGTGGTCTATTTGTGTGTGTTCTCACCCCTTCACAAAATTGAGTATCTCCTGGGACACAACTGAATTGGCATATCTCCATCTTACAAATACTACTTTGATTTTTGTAGGGACTTTTTAAATATTAAAAGTATCAAATTTTATAAAAAAATAATTTTTAAAATAGACTATAAAAGTGATTAAATATTTAGACTAAAATATTGAGAATTTTTTTGTAGAAAATAAAATAAAATATACAAAATTTATAGCGAAAATTATTACATTTCAATACTTCTTTTCTTGAAAGCTACTTTTTTCGGCTATTTTTTTCCAATACCCCCTTTTCCAAATTTATATCCCAATATACCCTCTTTTCAAATTTAAACACCAAAATGCCCCTTTTTTTTTTCAAACTTTTTTTTCCCTTACAAGTCGCCATTTGGAATGGCGACTTCCTTAAGGAAGGCCTACTCCCAAATGCGACTTCCAACTGCTTTTAAAAAAAAAAAAAAAAAAATTTCAATTTTTTTTCGTTACTCATATATATAATTAACTATTTTAATTAATAAAAATACATAAAAAATAAATAAATAGACATTTAAATTATGAAAAAAAATTTAATAAATCAAATGGACATTTATAAATAATTTTTTGTTAAAAAAATATTTAATTTCTATTGAAATAGCAAAGTAATATATATATATATATATATAATTAATATAATTCATAAAAGAGGATAAATTAAAAATTTTAAATTACGATAAAATTTTAGGAAATTCATTTCGAAATGTCAATTTTAAAAGGTTAGTTTTTGTAAAAAAATAATTATTTCAATTTTTGTTGAAGTGAATAACAAAATTAATATATAAAATAATATAATTCATAAAATAGATAAATAGAAATTTTAAAATTATGATTAAATTTTTGCAACCCAAGTTCGAATGTCATTTTTTTAAAGTTAGTTTTTTGTAAAAAATAAATTTCAATTTTGTTGAAATAACAAAAGTATAATATATATAATATATTATATATTATATTATATATATATAATTTATATATATATATATATATATAATTCATAAAAATAGTAAAATTGAAATTTTAAATTATGATAATTTTTTAGAACTCAAGTTGAAATGTCATTTTTAAAACGGTTAATTTTGTAAATATTATTATTTCAATTTGTTGTTGAAATAACAAAAGTAATATATATGTAATATATATATATATATATATATATTAATATAATTCATAAAAATAGATAAATAGAATTTAAATTATGATAATTTTTTGCAATAGAACTACACAAATAGAAATTAGGATAATTGACTAGACAAATAGAATTAGGATAGCAAATTTAATTACAATAAACTACACAAATAGAAATTGGATAATTGACTAGAGCTGGCTGTACCATTTGGACAATGTTTTCGAGTATGGCCAGTTAATCGACATAATCCACATTTCTCGGTACTTTTTCTTTAACGTCCATTTCAGTTCTAATACGGTACTATTTGGACGACCTTTTTTATTTCTCCGCATTTTTAGGATTGTGATACAATGTTTCACCTTCATATGTGGGCCAATATCCTTCATTAGGTATAGGTGGAAACTCTTCTTTGTAGATGTTAAATACATTAAACAACCTTGTACACGTCAGATATAAGCACTAAATAGTTTTGACGAGCATAAGAACATGCAGCTATGGCATGTGAACAAGGAATATGTATAGCTTAAAATTTTCCACAATCACACCATTTTCTTTGAAGGTTGACTTCGAAATGACCAATTGGTCGCACCTCTCTTGGGTTTACTGTTTCATGCACCATGAAAGAATAATAATTTCGGTCGAATTGCATGACTTGGTGAGTATTAGATTTACCAACTTCACATTTAATCTTGTCCATGCAATCGTCTGTGTATACTCGACCAGAAGTTAATGATGCCTGATATTGTTGTCCCCTTTCTGCATATAAAACTCCCAATCTATAGTATGTTTGATTGTACCAAAGCAGTGATTGGGAGATTGCGTGTACCCTTGAGCACTGCGTTGATGGACTCGGAAACGTTTGTTGTCATGTGTCCCCATCGCCGACCTTGAGAATAAGCCATAGTCCATTGTTCTGGGGGGATATTATCGATCCATCTTAAAGCCTCTGGATTTTCCATCTTGATTTCATTGCGGTAATACTTGAATGATGGCTCATTTAATGCATATCCTGTAAGAAATGATGTAAAAATTATCAAATATGATTAAGTGATAAATGGAAAATATACTAAGAAGAATTAGATCATTACCCATACAAACGAGTTTTCTTTGAAGTCCCTTGTCCTTGAACTCTCTCATGAAATTTTGTGCAATGTGTCGGATGCAGTACACATGTGTTGACGGAGGATCATGCCAACCATTATTTGGATTATTATAGGCACTCTTAATGGATTCGTGCCTATCTGAAATCAAACAAATGTCGACTTTGAGGTGTTACATACCTTCTTAGATTTTTCAAAAAGAAGCTCCAAGCACCCCCTGTCTCACCTTCCACAAGTGCATAAGCAATTGGAATTGTATTTTTGTTTCCATCTTGTGCAACAGCAACCAAAAGAGTCCCCTTGTACTTTCCGTACAACCAAGTTCCATCCACTGAGACAAATGGTTTACAAAATTTAAACCCAGATATGCACGGAGGGAAAGCCCAGAATAATCGTTTGAAAAGTTTTGACCCCTGCAATAGAGTATTATCAGGATATGCAACTGATACTTCCATTTCCACAATAGTTCCTGGAAGAAATTTTTTGCATAGTCAACAACCACCTTGGAAGGTCATTGTAAGACTTTTCTCAGTTCCCATAAATCGTTTCGATAGCTTTGTTCTTTGCCATCCATGCCTTTCTGTAAGTGATTGTATAGTTGTATCGTTCCCGAATATATGCAATGATCACCTTCACTTTAATTGATGGGTCATCTTTCAAAAGAGACTTTATGCTTTCGCATATGATGTTAGAGTCGAGCTTGGTATGATCCTGTGACATAGAAGAATTTGCGCAATTGTGGGGCCCTTTCAAACGACCAATCACCCATTGGTTACTTTTTTGACTTAACGAAGCCCTGCATTTGAACAAGCATTGTGGATTGACACATTTAATTACATACCTGTATTGATCAGATTTCACAACACGATAATTGAGGGAGTGTTTTATGTGATAATGCTTAATTGCAAGTTGACAATCTGGTTTGCTATTAAACTTCATTCCAATCTCAAGAGATGCATCTAATGGAGGTGGTTCATTAGATTGCATATCAAATTCGGAGGATTGGTAAGTATTATCCAAATTTAGATTACACATATGGAATGGTGGATCGTATGTTAGCTCTAGATCGTCACCATTGTCGTTGTCACCTTCATCGTCCTCGTCTTCATCAAAGTATGTTTCTTCTTCACTCTCTTCACATATTTCTTGTTGATCAAAATCGGTCTCATATCACCTAGTGGAATATATGGTTCAAGTTGAGATGGTTCAGGTTCAGATGTTTCGGCATGGTCAAAGTATGGTTCGGGTTGGTATGAGTCGGGCTGGTAAGTGTTTTGTGTTTCAAAATGGTATTCAAGGTGAGGTGTGGTTGAGGATGATGGTTGACCAATATCGTATAATGGATTACCATCCTCAAATGTGACATATAACTCGATAGATCCGAGTTGCGGCCACTGTTTATGAACATCAAACATGAGTTCAACATCTTCGTCGTCTTCAATATTTAACAACTCATAATGAACAAGGCCTTGTCCAAATGAGATAGGGTGTCGAAAAATTATATTAGACACCTTTTGATTTTCTAACCTCAACTTTGCTTCAATTTTTTTCTTCAAGTAGGTAAGGTTGCATCCAAAATTAACTCGAATAGCTTTTTTTTCGTCGCTTTTGAAATATTTACCAATATCTTGTCTTTCACATATTTCACCATTGTAATAAATAAGAAAAACTATATTTTTTGGTGCCATTGATATGAAAATCAGATATTGGGATTGAGATGAAATGCAATTGAGATGAAAATCATATTTATAGACAACCAATTGTAATACATGCAATGCTGTAAAATTCTTCCAACACTTGTCCAATCCCATTGAATCCTAATTGAAAGCTTTTCCATTGTCATTCTGATTTGCCTATACGAGCCATGCATGCACACCTACAAATCGCCTTTCCCAAAGGCGACTTCATTAACATGCCTTTGATAAATCGCCTTTCCCAAAGGCGACTTCGTGACACACTCTGAAGCAAGTCGCCATTCACAAAGGCGACCTTCAAAACCACTTGAGAAATCGCCTTTCCAAAAGGCGATTTAGGGAGAATCTTGTGAAAGTGTGCAACATTGGCATTATGTTCAGCCTAATTGTGGTCAGCCTTGCCTTGTGTTCAGCCTACTTGTGTATTGTCAAATCTAATCCTTGCATGCATAATATTTTAATGTCCATTCAAATTATTGTTTTGATTATAAATAGGCTAAGGCCATCATCATATTTCTTCACTCTTCCACACTTAACAACTTCAATTTTCTTTATATTTTCACTATTTCACTATTAGTATTTCTTCCTTGCTATTTATATTTCATCTAAATGGCATTGTTATGGAATGATGATAATCACATATCAGCGCTACACTACATTCAAAATTTTGTAAGTAATACACTACTTTATTTTATATATTTTATACTCAGTTTTATTCTAAAATGTAGGTTTATTAAAATGTAGTTTTTATTCAAATATCTCATATATTTTTATTCTAATATCTCATATATTTTTATTCTAATATATTTTATTAAAATATCTCATTCTAATATCTTCAAATATACTTTTATTATTTGCTTGTTACAGGACTCATCTCAAAATTTAAGATCACTTAGCCATAAACACATTTCACCAAATTCTTTAATAATTCCATTACTGAATGAAGCCGGGTTTGGTAACGTATCACAAATAGAAAGTTATAAAATAGATAATTCACTTGTTACAGATTTAGTTGAAAGATGGAGACCTGAAACCCACACATTTCATCTTCCAACGGGTGAATGTACCATAACATTAGAAGATGTTGCGTTGCTTCTTGGCTTACGTGTTGGGAGTAAAGCTGTAACTGGATCAACTATGGTGTCATGGACAGATGATTTTTTAGATTTGTTAGGAGTCATGCCACCTGAATCACAAAAAAAAAGGGAATTTTATAAAATTAAACTGGCTGAGAGAAACATTTTCAATGTTAACTCCAGAATCATCTAATGAAGAAATAATTATACATTGTAGAGCATACATTTTACAATTGATTGGCGGCATATTAATGCCTGACAAATCCCACAACAGAGTACATATTATGTGGTTGCACTTGTTGAGAGATTTGCGAGAGACAGGAGAATAGAGTTGGGGTTCAGCGTGCTTGGCCACACTTTATAGAGAATTGTGTCGTGCATCTGAACCCGGTGTTATGTCGTTCGGCGGATGTTCACATCTACTTCAAACGTGGGCATGGTACCATATGCCGTTTCTTGCACCAATAAGTAATTTTGAGCCTCGTTTTCCATTCGCAAAAAGGTAAATATATAAAAAAAAAGTTAAAATATTATATTTATACAACTATCAATTGATTCACTAACATATTCAAATTTATTTTCGTAGATATAGTGGAAAAGGTATGAAATTTGGGGACACACCTCGTTATCATACCGATGGATATCGATCAAAAATTGATCATATGACCGTTAACGATGTAATATATTAAAACATTACATTATTTCTATTATTTTATTTTTCTTATGCATATATATATTACTAACAAACTTATTATATATCAGTTTATCTGGAGGCCATATCTACATCTAACATACGATCATCCAGAAGATAATTGGCTATGGAATGCATCTACATATTTAATTTGTTTCTACATAATAGAAATGCATCAAACTGATAGAGTGAAACTACAATTTGGACTACCTCAAGAAATTCCACATCCTCCGAGGAACATGAAAAAGTATCATAAGGTAGATTTGCATAAACAAGTTGACTATAGTTGGGCATTATTCTATGAAAATGAGAACAAAGAGTGGATGAACGCGAGAAATCATATTCTTCATGGTCAACCTCTAAATGTTGAATTGAAACCAAGTTATGAATACATGGTTTGGTTTTGCAAAAATTCTAAACGATTTATTTCTGTAGAAAACCAATTGGTTGATCCTCGTGCCAATCCACCACAACCTCCACCACAATCTAGTCAACACTCTGTTCACCCTCAACCTCCACCGCAATCTAGTCAATTCTTTTTTCACCCCCAACCTCCACCGCAATCTAGCCAACATTTTTTCCAAGAATCAATGCCCAACACAACACAACAAAATCAATATTATATACCAACACCTCCTGACACTCAACCGCCTCCTAATACTTTTACCCACACACCACATCCTCATACTTTTATCCACACACCACATCAATCTTACGGGTTCACGCCAGGGGAACAATTTAATTTTGACAGTCAACAACCACATCAAGAAGACAACCGTCGACTATCATTTGCATCAAGCGAAGAGGAATTGTTGTATAAACACGTTCAACAGTCGTCATAATACACCTGAGTCCGCTACCCAGTTACTGAATAATATGTGTCAACAAAACTTTCAAATTCCAAGCTTTGGGAATGCATATACTCCGTTGAATCAAATATCTAACTGGACTCAAGGTGGAAGTAGTTCTTCTGCAGCACTTCCACCTAGACATCCTCCACACCAAGAAGACGAAGATCAAGAAGAAGAAGAACAACAACAAGAAACTCGTGATGTACCAAGGCGTCGTCAAAATCCCGTACGTGTGAGAAAACCTCGACAATGTGGTACTGGAGGCCACCTTCGACATTAATTATCGTAATTTTTGTAAACATTTGTGATGTTTTTTATGAATTTGTGATTTTTTTTTTGAATTACCGTTCTTTTGTAAAATTTATGATGTTATTTAATTAAATTATGTAATTTAAAGTTTTTATCGTAATTTAAATTTTCTATTTATGTATTTTTATGTATTTTTATGAATTATAATAATTTTTAATGTTATATATATATATATATTATATATATATATATATATATTATTTTAATTAAATTTTATTTTTTAACAAAAAACTAACCTTTAAAAAAATGACATTTCGAACTTGGGTTTGCAAAAATTTAATCATAATTTAAAATTTCTATTTATCTATTTTTATGAATTATATTAATTATATATATATATTAATTTTGTTATTTCAACAAAAATTGAAATAATTTATTTTTTACAAAAAATAACCTTTTAAAAATTGACATTTCGAAATTGAATTCCTAAAATTTTATCGTAATTTAAAAATTTTATTTATCTATTTTTATGAATTATATTAATTATATATAATATATATATTACTTTTGTTATTTCAATAAAAATTAAAATATTTTTTAACAAAAAAATTATTTTATAAATGTCCATTTGGATTTATTAAATTTTTTTCATAATTTAAATGTCTATTTATTTATTTTTTATGTATTTTTATTAATTAAAATAGTTAAATTATATATATGAGTAACGAAAAAAATTGAAATTTTTTTTTTTTTTTTTTAAAAAAAGCAGTTGGAAGTCGCCATTTGGGAGTAGGCCTTCCTTAAGGAAGTCGTCATTCCAAATGGCGACTTGTAAGGGAAAAAAAGTTTTAAAAAAAAAGGGACATTTTGGTGTTTAAATTTGAAAAGAGAGTATATTAAAAAATATAAATTTAGAAAAGGAGGTATTGGAAAAAAATAGCCACTTTTTTCATCTCCAATGGAGTATCAAATAAGTGGTGTTTCTTATTAGATATACAAACCCTCGCTAGAGATCCTCTAAGACATAATTATTGGTCATGCTTTTTCAAGTCAATTAGAAGAAATTTTATCACTTCTCCAAAATTTATGATTGTATTATAATTATTTTAAAATTTAATTTTTTTAAATATATCCTGTGACTAGACTCATTCTCGCAAGTGACGAATCTCAAGTTCAAATCTAAACATTTACAAATTAATGTTTTTGCCGCTACTAATTGAATATCAATATTGTTATTGCTGCAATTAAATTTTACAAATTTTAATATCAATACAAATTTTAATATCAATACTAAATTTTACAGTA
Organism: Cicer echinospermum; assembly: GCA_002896215.2. NCBI lineage: Eukaryota > Viridiplantae > Streptophyta > Magnoliopsida > Fabales > Fabaceae > Cicer > Cicer echinospermum. The sequence goes on from PGTU02000006.1 coordinate 5,372,709, forward strand.
ACTTTACCCAACGCGGAAGGCTACACCACTTCAATATGATATATCAATAGCTTTAACTTCAATGACGCCGAACTATTTTATACTTCATTAATTAACCCTTTTATAACTCTCTAATTTTCATAGGAATGAGGAACATAGTAAACCATAGTTAGAGATAAGAAAAGTCAATTATTTCACCCAAGATTCGGATTCTAATTTTTTTCAAATGATTCGTCTTTAACTATATTAAATGAACATATAGTAAATTTTGATTAACATATTAATTTAAACAAATTATTTAGTTCATCATTTAGACCATTAATGATTAATGGTTAATATACTATTAACTTTATACTCATTACTACTTTTTAATACTTTTTAATGTGTATATATTTTTTATATAATAAATCTTTTCATTCTATTTTTTCATAATCTTTAATGAGTGAAATGTATATAAGACATTAAATTATAAATTAGTTGATCAAACCTTTAAATAAATTTATAACAATTTTAAATTTTATTCATTCATTAAAATATAACTAAAATATTAACATAATAATTCAATTGGTAAAACTTAATATATGAATTAGTTGCAATTACATGTTCCAAAACATTCTACAAATTCTCAAAAGTGTGTTTAAAATACTCAATATAATAATTACCCAAATAAACTCCGTTAGAAAAAATACACTATAAACAAAAAATCAATAAATTATATTATTTTTAAAACTTTAAAATCTTATTTACAATAATACTAATATGTTAAACACGATATATATTCTAACATTAATTATTACAAAGGATATTAAAAATTAAAATAACTTGTGAAAACATTAAGATGCATTTAATAGTTAGCATGAACACAAGACTAACTATACCCAACTAATTACTGGCGTAGTTCTAAACTGCAGTCCTAACTACAATTATTTTAGGGACTCAACTACGGCAATTGCAACTACAGTGGCCATATTTATTCGCAATAGGACTGCCTAACCGCAACTACAATGGCTGTTTTAATGGATAATAATTCATTCAAACAACGAATATTCTTAGATTACAACTTACAACTTACAAAGCTTCAATCCATGACTATTACTGCTATTCAAAGCCTTGCAATTAAGAACTAAACACAAGTAGAAGAAAAAAATGAAAAGTGAATAAAAGAATTGTTAGAGAAAGGAGGTATTTCTAATAGAAAACTCTCAATTTGCTTGATGCTTAATGGCAAGTACAAGTAGATATTTATAGGTACAAATAGAAAACTCTATACACATTTCTAGGAGCTTCCTAATTAATACCGACTTCTAGGAGCTTCCCACAATTAAAACATTTCTAGATTCTTACATGGAAATTCTACATGGTTATAGAATTATCTAATTTCAAATTAATAATAACATTGCTCCCCCTTAATTTGAAATTTTTCTCTTCATTCCAAGTCTTGCTCTTAGCCTTTGAAAGTTATCAAATTTTAACGGCTTTGTAAAAATATCTGCAACTTGATCTTGAGTCTTCACATATTTAAGCTCAACTTCTTTCTTGGCAATGTATTCTCTAATGAAATGGTACTTTGCGTCTATGTGCTTGCTACGATCATGAAACACTGGATTCTTTGCAAGTGCTTGTGCCGACTTGTTGTCTATATAAATATCAGTAGCTTCCTTTTGTGGTATATGAAGTTCCTCCAATAATCTCCTTAGCCAAATGGCATGACAAGTGCAAGATGTTGCTGCTACATACTATGACTCACATGTTGAAAGTATGACAACAGGTTGCTTCTTTGAGCTCCATGAAAAAGCACAGTCTCTCATGAAAAATATAAAGTCACTAGTACTCTTTCTATCATCAATATCTCCCGCAAAGTCGCTATCACAAAATCTAAATAATTTAAAATCATTAGAAGAAGAGTAAAATAGTCCATAATCAAGCGTACCTTTAAGGTAGCGAAGTATCCTCTTAGTGACTTTCATGTGTGTAGTAGTAGGAGCTTCCATGAAACGACTCACTACTCCAACCGCATATAGAATGTCAGATGTTGTACATGTTAAGTATCTTAGGCTTCCAACGAGGCTTTTGAAAACAGAAGGGTCCTCCTTTTGTCCATCTTCAAACTTTGACAACTTCAATCCGTTCTCCATTGGTGTGTTCACCGGATTGCAATCAAACATTTTAAATTTCTTCAAAACTTCCTTTGCATAGTTTTCTTGAGAAATAAATATACCTTCTTCCAATTGCTTTACTTCTAGTCCTAAGTAGTATGACATGAGTCCGATATAAGTCATCTCGAACTCAAGCGCCATGACCTTTTTGAACTCTTCAAACAAACTTGGATTGTTTCCAGTGAATATAAGATCATCCACATAGAGACAAACAATCAAAATATCTCCATTATCACAAACTTTGACATAAAAAGCATATTCATTGAGACAACGAGCAAACCCATTGTCTTGGAAGTATTTGTCGATGCGACTATTCCATGTTCTTGGTGCTTGCTTTACCATACAACGCTCTTCTTAATCTCAAAATTTTATTTTCATGTTCTTTAATCATGTACCCTATTGGTTGCTCAACATAGACCTCTTCTTCAAGATAGTCATTTAGAAATGCCGATTTTACATCAAATTGATAAAGTTTCCACTTATTTTGAGCTGCTACAGAGATTAACAAACAAATAGTGTCCATGCGAGCAACTAGTGCAAAAACTTCTTCGTAGTCAACTCCATATTTTTGTTTGTAGCCTTTTGCAACAAGTCTTGCTTTGTATTTTTCAATATCTCCATTAGCATTCTTTTTAGCCTTGTACACCCATTTGACTCCAATTACTTCATGGCCTTTTGGAAGAGTTGCTAATTCCCAAGTGTTGTTCTTCACAATTGATTTGATATCCTCGTCCATGGCTTGTCTCCACCTTTTATCTTTCATTACTTCTCCATAATGTAATGGTTCACTATCCGCCAAGAGACAATACAACTCTTCAAGGTCAAGAGTAATTTCAGTTGACCTTTCATAAATGTCTTCTATATCTTTCATCTTACTTGGTCTCTCGCTTGAACTTTCATCTAGAGAAGTAGGTGAAGACGGAGGCGAAGAAGAAGGAGTTGCATCTTGAACTGGTATTGTGGCCTCTTGATCTTCTTCAAAATATGGAAGAAAATTATAGTTTGTTTCTTCTTGATCCTCCCAATTCCATGTAGCATCTTCATCAAATTCAACATCACGACTCACCATTACCTTATTGTCGCATGGGTTTTATAACTTGTAACCTTTAGAATGTGGATCATAGCCAACAAAGACATATTTGATGCTTCGATCATCAAGTTTGGATCTTTCTTGTTGTGGCACATGTGCATATGCTATGCTCCCAAAGACACGCAAATGATTAACACTAGGCGTCCTTCCATTCCATGCTTCTAGAGGGGTTTGGTCTTTGACATTTGAAGTTGGAGAGCTATTTGCCAAATAGATCGCACAAGAAACTACTTCAGCCCAAAATTCCTTTGGCATCCTTTTGGATTTTAGCATGCATCTTGCCATGTTCAAAATAGTTTTGTTCTTTCTCTCGACCACTCCATTCTGTTGCAGAGATCTTGGAACTTTCAATGGACGACGGATTCCATGAGTTGCACAAAATTCATTAAACTCCTTCGAAGTGAATTCATTAAACTTCATTCTATTGAATCCTCTGTTATCCTTCAACGATGCTTTGATCTTGAAAACTTGCTCTAATGGCTCCTCTTGCCTTTCCTTCATTCTTTCTTCTTGAGCTTGCAATGAACCTTCTAATTCCTCAATCACACATACCATATAATCGAACTTATGAGTCAAGGAACAGAGAATTTTCTCCGCTACACGAACATCTTCTATCTTGTCTCCATATCTCTTCATTTGATTAACAATTGTCTTCATCCTTGAGCAATAATTTGAAATTGATTTGGTATCTTTCATCTTCAAAGCTTCGAAATCTCCCCTTAGAGATTGAAGTCTTATCTTCTTCACCTTGTCAATGCCTTGGAGTGATTTTTCCAAAATCTTTCAAGTTTCCGTTGAATTTGTAGCGTCAACAACCTTCTCAAACATAGAATCATCCAAACATTGATGAATGAGAGTAAGAGCTTGTTGATCCTTCTTCCTTGTTTTTGCCAAAGCCTCCTTCGCAACTTGAGACAATCCCTCTTCATCTTGTGGCTCATCATAGCCGTTTTCAACAATCTCCCATACACCTTGAGAGCCAAGCAATGCTTTGATGCGAAGGCACCATTTTTCATAATTCTCTTTCTTTAGAAGAGGAAAGTGGAAAGTAGTGTAATCACGAGTCGTCATTTCTCAACACTCACAATTAATACCGACTTCTAGGAACTTCTTAATTAATACCGACTTCTAGGAACGTCCTAATTAATACCGACTTCTAGGAGCTTCCCACAATTTTCTATAATTAAAACACTTCTAGATTCTTACATGGAAATTCTACATGGTTCTAGAATTATCTAATTTCAAATTAGTAATAACAAATATTTCCAGTTATCCAACCTTGCAAACTCGGCTATGAAACAAGACTACTATCGAAAATCACTTACCTTTCTAGATATCGACGAGGATCTAGATATTGCCACACCTGCACCTCTTTCACTTTGAGATGAAAACCGCGACATTCACTAGAGACTCAAACTGTGGTCATGTAGTCATACCCTTTAAAGCTAGTATATCACGATAAGTATAATTTTGGTTTTTATGAGCTTCATTAATCTATGATATGCGTTTGTTGGTGAAAATCACTATTTGCTGTGAAAAGATAACAAGAGTTATAAACTTGGAGATCATTCCTGGATAAACACACAATGCAATGGATTTGAAATTTAAACGAGGGATTGAAATCTAGTTAAATTGTTGATTTTAACAAGATCCTTGATGATTTAGAGAATTTAGAAGTCAAGCTAGATGATGAAGACAAAGCTTTGATCTTGCTTAGAGCGATGCCAAGTTCATATGAACATTTCAAGGATGCTATAATGTTTGGAAGAGAACAAACAATTACTCTTGAAGAAGTTCATGCCTCCATCCAGACAAAGGAAAGCTATAAAAGAATGGAGTTCAAGAATGATAATCATGCTGAAAGTTTGAATGTAACCAGAGGAAGAACAAACAAGAAATGATCAAATGGAAATAAACAAATATCCAATTCAAAGTCAAAATCTGAAGGGAAGTATAGGTGTTTTCATTGTCACAAGAAGAGACATTTTAAAAAAGATTACCCTAAAAGAAATGAATCAAGAAACTCTCAAGATTCAGGAAATGCTGCACTTGTTGATGCTGGTTATGAATCTACGGAGGCGTTGATGATTTCAAATTCATTCAAAGAAACTCTCAAGAACTGGGTATTAGACTCAGGTTGTACTTTCCATATGTGTACTTTCCAAAGGAACAATCATATTCAGAATGTTCAATGGCAAATAGTTACTGCTCAATGATGTAAGGTACACACCTGAATTAAAAAGAAATTTAATTTATGTTGGTAGGTTTGATATTTTAGGATATTCCACAAACATAAAGAATGGTATCATGACTAATATTTATAAAGATGATATCATTGTTAAAGGCATTAAAAGAAATGTCTTGCATATTTTAGAAGGTTCTACTATAGTTGCACAAGCTTCAGTTGCTAGCTATAATTTGCATTCATCTTCTAGAATATGACATATGAGGTTAAGACATGTAAGTGAAAAAGGCTTAATTGAGTTATCAAAACAAAATTTGCTTAATGGTGACAAAATTGAAAAATTGGAATTTTGTGATCATTGTATTCTAGGAAACTCTAAGAGGGGCAGTTTTGGTATTGGCCAACACAACACCTCTAGATCTTTTGAATATGTTCATTCTGATTTTTGGGGTCCTTCAAGGACAAAAACTAAAGTTGGTTGTTCTTGCTTCTTAACCATAATTGATGATTATTCTAGGAAAGTATGGATCTATATCATTAAACATAAAAGTGACACTTTTATGAAATTTAAAGAATGGCATATGCAAATTGGAACTCAAAAGGAAACTAAGCTGAAATGTTTAAGAATTGATAATGGTATGGAGTATCTTTCAGAGCAGTTTAATAAGTATTGCAGGGACTTAGGTATTCAAAGACATAGAACAGTTGCAAGCACCCCTCAACAAAGAGGCATTACTGAAAGGATGAACAGAACAATCTTGGAAAATGGTCAGATGTATGATCTTGAGTGCAGGGCTGCCTAAAACATTTTGGGGAAAAGCTGCAATTACAACAGTGTATTTGATAAATAAATGTCACTCATCAGCTATTGAATATAAGACACCAATTGAGATGTGGAATGACAAACCAACTGATTACTCACATCTGAAGGTATTTGGTTCTTTAGCATTTGCTCACACAAGGCAAGATAAATTGGATCCTAGAGCAATCAAATGTGTTTTCATTGGATATCCAAAAGGAATAAAAGGTTACAAGTTGTGGAGAATCGACCAAGGTGTGCCCAAGGGCATCATATCAAGAGATGCAGTGTTTGATGAAACAAGAATGCCCATGATTGACAAAGAACATTCTTTGTTTCAGTTATGCAGAAATGCAGAACATTCTCCGTCTCAGTTTTGCAGAAGTGCAGAACATTCTTTGTTTCAGAACTGCATAAATGAAGAACATTGCAGAAACGCAGAACATTCTCCGTTTTAGTTAGGGATAAGAATAAGCTAGGCTGTCCGTTAGGGGCCAATGGCCTGACCTACTTATGGTCTAGCCTGGCCTAGCCTGTTTAATAAAAGGCTAGGCTCATGCTATTTTTAAAGCCTATTTGTGTAAATATGCGACGCCGAGGCTTATAAAAGGTCGGCATATATATATTTTATTATTTATTCCATTCTCCATGTTTTTTTTTTCTAATTTCCATTGCACTCACTTCAACAAACAGGTATGTAAGCAACATATATTTTTTTTTTTTTATAATAAAATCAATACTATTTATTTGTTACCTTTATATTTTATAAAACCAATATTATTTATTGGTTATCTTTATATATATTATTAGTATATAAACTTGGAAACCCTAAATTGTTTATTATTACTGAATATTGGTTTGTTTGAGAGGATTTGTTTAGAGGTAATATTTTGAAGTTGTTTGAGAGATAATAATGGGTACGCTTGTTTCAATAAAAAAATTTATTCTTTTAAACCAAAAATCATTTTTTAGGGTTTAAAGGGTGTTTGTTTCATATTTTTAAAATATCATTTTATTAGAAAAATCATTTTTTTATTTAAATATAATATATATATATAATATATATATATATATATATATATATATATATATATATTAATATATATATATATATATATATATTATTACTGATATGATTTTGTTTGAGTGAATTTGTTTAAGAGATAATAATGGGTGCGTTTTTTTTTCAATAAAAAATTTATTCTTTTAAACCAAAAATAATTTTTTTTAGGGTTTAAAAGGTGTTTGTTTCATATTTTTTTTAAATTCATTTTGTTACAAAAATCATTTATTATTTATATATATATATATATATATATATATATTATATATATATATATATATATATATATATATATATACACACATTAGTATTGGTATATGGAGAATCATGTAAATCGGTTTGGGTACAGCATCATGTAGGTATGGATAATTGTTTATTTGTTACCTTTATATTATTACTATGGTATCTGAGTCCACATTTATTGCAGGAGGTAGAGTTATTGATGAATTTCACTCTAAATTAAACGAAGAATATGTTGAAGCTCTAATTTGTGGCAGAGATTGGTTTCGTCATAAGTATAATGTGAAGAAAAAATCAAAGGTTAATATTTTTTATCAAGTAGTATTCATTTTTTAAAAAAATTTCTCATTTATTTATTTATTACTTTTTAGCTCAGTATCTAACATATATGTATTTTTTCTTTTGTTTTTGAAGGTTGATACCCAAAAGATACAAATTCATTTTGAATGACTTTTTAGAGTTTGTTAATTACGAATTCATTTTATTTTTTTGTTTTATTGGAAGGTTGTTGCACTACAAACTTGTTAGTAATTATTTTATTAGATTTGATTATAATTTTATTAGTTTCCCTTGTATATAAAGGCATAGTTTAGCCTATTTAAAAAAAATGAAAAACATAATATTTAAACATTTTAATGTGAATAAGGCTTTTAAATAGGTTACAGGCCATACCATGATAGGTCGTAGGCCAGGCTCAGGCCGAAAAAAAAGCCTATGATAGACCGTAGGCCAGGCTTACGCCTAAAAAATTCATCGTAGGCCAGGCTCAGGCCTTTCAAAGCATGGTTTGGCCTGGCCTATTCCCACCCCTAGTTTCAGTTCTACAGAAACACATAACATTCTTCGTTTCAAAATTGCAGAAACGCAGAACGTTCTCCACTTAACAGTGCTTCAAACAACAATGATGAGAGTGTTCAGATTGAGGTGGAGCCACTTGAAGATTAAGAGATTAATCATGAAGACATAATTGATACATCACTTGATGATAATGCTGCAACATAAACAGATTTGGTCAATTACAACTTGATAAGGGATTGAAAAAGAAGGGTTATCAAGCCTCCAATCAGATATGGTGAAACAGATTTATTTTGTTATGCGTTAAGTGTTGCTGAAGATTTTCAAAGATATGAATCAAACAACTATTGGGAAGCCATTAATAGTGAAGACAAAGAAGCTTGGATGACAGCTATGAATGAAGAAATGCAATCATTAGAAAAGAATCAAACATGAATTTTGATAGACATTCCTAAGAGTCAAAGGGTAATTGGATAAAAATGGGTGTTCAAGAGAAAGGAAGGCATTCAAGGTAAAGAGAAGATAAGATTCAAAGTAAGATTATTTGAAAGGGATTTTCTCATCTTGAAGGAATTGATTTCAATGAAGTATTTGCACCTGTTGTAAAACACTGTTCAATCAGAATTTTGCTTTCAATTGTAACTCAACAAGACTTGGAATTAGAGCAGTTGGATGTCAAAACAACATTTCTACATCCTGATCTGGAAGAAACCATTTATATGCAGCAACCTGAAGGTTTTGCTAAAGGCAGAAACAAGGTTTGTCTTCTTAAAAAATCGTTGTATGGCCTAAAGCAAAGTCCTAGACAATGGTACAGGAAGTTTGATGATTTCATGATTAGAACTGGTTTCCAAAGATACAGTTTTGACAACTGTGTTTACATTCTAAAAGAGAAAAATCAAGAGCGTTTTCCAGCTCAAGAACATTCTCCAGTTTTTCAGAAAAGTCAAGAATATTCTCCAATTTACCTATTAATATTCTTCTTGCAAGCTCAAGTAAAGACCAGATTAAAAGGCTCAAATTTGATTTTAGAAATGAGTTTGAGATGAAAGAACTTGGAGAAGCCAAGATGATCTTAGGAATGGATATAAAAAGAAATAGAATGAAGGGGGAACTATTTATTTCTCAAGTTGCTTACTTGAGCAAAGTTGTCACTAAATATAGAATGCATGAGGCAAGACATGTTACTACTCCTCTGGGACAAAATTACAAATTGTCTATGCAAGACTCACCTAAGATTGATGAGGAAAGTCAAAGAATGAGTATCATTCCTTATGCTAGTGAAGTTGGCAGCATAATGTATGGAATGAAATGTAGCATGCCAGATTTGGCTTATGCTGTGAATGTTTTTAGCAGATTTGTGACAGATCTAGGACCATTGCATTGGTCAGCACTTAAGTGGATTATGAGGTACTTAAATGGCTCACTAACAGCAAGTTTAAAATTCAAAAAGACTCATCATGACAAGGAACCAATCAAAGGATATGTGGACTCGGATTATGCTAGAAACATGGACACTAGAAAATCAATTTCTGGTTATGTTTTCACTCTATATGGAACTGTTGTAAGTTGGAGAGCAATTACACAGTCGGTGGTAACACTTTCTACAACCCAAGCTGAATTCATTGCGATTACTGAAGGTGTTAAAAAAGCTTTATGAATGAAAGAACTTATTGGTGAACAAGGAATAAATCAGAATTGTGTTTCAATTTATTGTGATAGTCAAAGTGATATACACTTATCCAAGCATCAAGTGTATCATAATAAATCTAAACATATTGATGTTAAGTATCACTTCATAAGAGATGTGATCGATTCAAAGCAGGTTTCAGTTGAGAAGATAGCAATTGAGGACAACCCAGCTGATGTATTCACCAAATCACTTTCACAAGCTAAGTTCAAGCATTGCTTGGACATAGTTGGCTTCGACAAAGAGTAAACATGAAGCAATGGCAGCAAGATCAATGATTGAATTATTATGATATTGAGTCAAGGTGGAGCATTGTGAATGTGTGCCTCAAATCATAAAAAGTTAGTTATGCTTAAGAGTTGTTTTAACTACCTTTGGCCAAGTTAGTTATGACAAGGTGGTTAAAGTTAGTTAAGTAAATGCCTTTAAATATTATAGCTGTAAATGTATTAATGCAATGTTGTTGTAATAGCAAGAGCTGGAAAACTAAGAGAGGCATATGCAATTCGTAATTCATAGAAAATCAATGAGAGAAGATTAAAGGAAGAAAAGAAAGATTGCGAGAAAGACTAGTATTGTTGGTTTATAAACAATTATAGATACTAGGAGATCAATCTTGAGAAGGCTTTAATTTAGTAAAGTTCAATCATTAATAGTGGATTAATCTTGCGTGCTTGTCCGTGACGTAGGTCTCATCAATGGAGACCGAACACGAAGATTGTTGGTGTTATTCTTCCCTTATCCTTCTTTATTTTCGTTTACATTTGACTGAGAAAACTATTTTACAAAACTGCAGAAACTGAGAACCATAACCAGTCTTCGTTTTCTAGTATTCTGATTTTCAGTTATGTGAAGAACGTTCTCCGTTTTCAGCAGAAAACAAAGAACGTTCTTCGTTTTCATTTTTTTTTTCTGCAATTGTTTGTTTTTCTGTTTTGTTGGTTAATCTTTATTGCAAATCTCAATATTGTTTTAACAAGTGTGATTCTTCCTGCTCCAGGTCGGGTGCAATTGCTAAAAACATGGTTTCCGTATGTTCGAAAAATGAAGCCATTGTTGGATTCAAAAGCCATTGTGGAGACTAGTTTTCAGTACAAAATGGATGAAGATTTGTGCCAGGCCATTGAGGGAGCAATTGTGTCGTTGCTTTTGACATTGTCGTCAAACGATCAAGCAGACATTTTGGCTGATTGGATCGGAAATAGGGAAGTCGGATATCCTGACTTGAGCGAGGCATTTGAGGTTTGGTCTTATAGAAGCAAGTCTGCCAAGAGGAGATTAGTGGAAGGTTTACATGGCCACAGCGATGCAGCTATCAGTAGCTAAGTTTGTCTCTAAACCCCTAACCTTGTCCTTTATTTTAACTTTTGAAGGACAGTTTTGCTGGCAATACATTCTTATCCTGTTTGAGAGATTAATCCTTACAGCTACGTGGAGAGGATATCTGGTTTATATCCAAAAGTTTCATTTTGTATAATTTAATTTTATTGTTGTAACATAAAACTTCGAAAACAAGTGTTGTAAAATAAAAATTATAATGTTGTATGAAGATCAAATGACTTGTTTATCCTGACTCGGTACAATTCTATGAACTCGGTAAAAACTCTTCTTGCCCTTTTAATTTTCTCCTGACTTTTGTGGTCATTTCAAAGAGTAACCTCATTCCTATGAACTAAGGAATTCATTTTTTTGAATTCAAACATATTGCCATGGAAATCGTCTCATACACTGCCAAACACATTTGGTTACTGTTGAGAATATGAATATAATACCAATAATTAATTTATAGTTTATGGTAGAGTTCTAATGGTTATTAATTTTATGATTTTATTCATAAAAATTATGGGAGGTCGGATTTTTACAAATTTACAATTGGCCATTACAGATTTATGAGTAGTTTTTATTTTTAATAAATTCTAGTTATGCATTTCTTGCACTTAAAGGCAACGTATGAATGAAAGTATGTTTCAGTTTCAATTTCATGCGTGAGAATTTCTTTCCTATTTCACAAAAAACAAGGTGTAAAATTTCGCTACAAATCATAAAAGGCTTATAGTTGATAAATTAGACAAATCACTTGTTTCTCTATAAAGTTAATTTAATTTGAAAGATCATTTATCAAGGTGAGACTGATATTCAAGATGAATCAGCCGAAGATCCCTTAACTTTGGCTTAGTTTTTTGTAACTTTTTCCTATTTTCTCTCTAATTCAAATAATTTTTATTAATTTATTTTAACTATCAATTTTCTTTCAAAATACACTAAAGCCATCAACCATGAAAGTTTGGGGATCCTTTTTCATAATATAGTTGAAAGATTACCAAAGAGCAATCTACCAACAATGGATACTAACTGGTTTGTAGTTTTTAAACTTTATATAATTTTTTTTATTAATATTTGAAAACCCTTCATAAAATTCTCAAGAGCCAAACAAGAACAAGACAAGAAGCTTTAATATACTAGCCATGCCATAAAATCAATGCCAAAAACTTATTTGTGTACTTTTCTTGGTTGGTTCTCTTTTACACAGATAGTTATGTGCACACAAAACCTGAGTCCAAACTTCAAAGGACAAATAGAGTGTTTGTTGGATCCAGATCCTCTACTGCATTACCTATCTGTTGCACTCTACAACAATTTATCTCTATCTCTCTCATCATTTTCCTCACTCTCTCCCTCATCTTATCATTTCTCTCTTATGTCACTTACAAAACACACCGCTGTAAGATAGAATAGAACTTTTTTTAATTCACACTGTTTTAAGATAGTCTTAGAATTTGAAATTTAAGTCGAAATCAACCAAAATAGTTAACTAAAAAGGTGGAGATTTATTTCTAGTCATGTGAGATCTCAAAGGAATTAGGAGATAATAAACGTTTATACATTTCCAGTGAGAATGGAATTTGGATAAGTAGCAAATAGCATTCAAGCCCAAAGTAATGTGATGACAAAAATACAATGAGGGCCAATCCAAAACAGAATCCAACTATTGCCATGAAAGCCTGGATTTATCAAATTAAGTAGCTCAGATCAGAAAAAACAATTAAAAAAAATGACATAAAAAAATCCAACAAAGGTACTGTAAGTTACCTTCCCTTGTGATTGAAACTTAAACTTATCAGTAAACCATGACAATCCTCTATCAACAAAAGGTGCCATTGCTAATGCTCTGCATAAGAAGTGGTCGGCATAGTTCTAACCTCATAAATTGATGCATATTAATAAATTACAAAATGAGTTTTTCCTAATGCAGAGATGCAAACAACAAACATAAAAATGAATAAAGTATTAGGAAAGTATATACTTAACTTGTCCTTCTACATCTATAAATTTGTTTTTAAAAGCTTTGATCTCAAAGATGCATAGTGATTTTAAAAGCTGTCAGGATGTTATTCTAACAAAGTTTACAAGTCAAAATTCTAACTGCCATCCTCATAGTCAAAAGTTTATCATAAAGTTACAATCTATTAAGCACTGGCATTGGCACATGCACTAATAATAATTTGAGAAGATGACGGTGAATTAATGTTAACTATATGTGTGGAGTACTGACACATGTCAAAACACTGGACATGCCTCCAATCTAAAGTATCAATTTGCTACTTAGGATACGAACTAATAGATTGAATGACGAAGGGACAATATTTCAAACTGTATTAAAGAAATGATTCCTATACAATATTTGTTCGATTTAAATCTTTTATTTAACAAAAATAGTATGTTTCTAGTACCTCGTCTATAAGCACAATTTTTCGTCTTTAAGGGAATAAAAATGAATAATTTTTTTCGTATGGACCAAAATTAAATTTTTTCCATTTTATAAGAATAAAAACTATATTTAACCTTGACAAAATATAGTTTCAACAATAAGCGCTTAAAAAATTTGGTAGCTTTTTCTCACACCCCATAGGTTCTCAAAAGCCTGCAAAATACACCTCCGGATTGACCAATTTGGAGGTGATTTTTTTTCCGAAATACAACTCCGAATCGCCCGATCCGGAAAGCATTAGGGGGTGAGAGAAGAAACTCTCACAAAATTTTAGGCATGGGTCGCAAAACAAAATCTAAGTCCATTACACAGTTAACAATGTAAACAGGTTCAGGAAGCTCACCCGGCGGCTCTTGCAAGCTTAATGACTTGACTACCGGCCCAAACCATTGCCAACAATTTGAGAAATCTACATCACCATGAACGTGAAGTTTTTAAACATCATATTGACAAGCCATAAGTGATAACACTAACAGGATATGTTCTAACCTTTTTACAGCTTATGTATATCCCATGTTTCTTGGTGCCGGAGCAATGCAAAACCTAACAAACATAAAACATATTCCTAGGTTCAATGACTTTGGAATGATTTAGAAAAGTGTCAAGAATAGTGAATAAGGCATCCTATCAAATGGTGCATAAAAGGATTGACAAAAAACTTGATAAAACAACCTTTACATAGGAAACAGAAAAACAAATAGGGTCTAGGGTTCAAAACCTTGCTACTAACATAACATACTAACAACTAACATTTGACTATAAAAAAACAGAAAAAATTAGGAAGATATGAGGAAGTTTCTGAATACAAATAATATATTTGCTTTACAAACTTACACTCTAAGAAAAGGGAAAGCAAAACCAGATTACTAAGAGGCAGAAATGTTTACATACCACACACAAAGAAAAGTTGTGAGATAGTATGCAGTGTTCAAAAGTCCATAGGATAGGATTCCAGAAACTCCATATCTCTTCATTTTTTTCATTTATTTTATTTTATGGTCATTGTTTTGAGTCCTAATAGAATGCTTTTATTGACATCGTGATACTGACATGTAGAGTGAGAATATATTATGTTATAGGCATAAACTCTTAACATTTTCTTTACAATCACAAGTAACGTATCCAGACAGCCGTATTGTATCCTGAATTTCACAAAATTTTCGTATCCTCATATCTGTGTCGTATTGTAACGATGTCGTATCAAATGATTAGTCCCTTCCTCCACTCGTCTAATGTAAGAAAAAAAACCTGTTCCTTGTTATGAACTAGACTGAATAAAGTAATTAGTTTTCAAATTTAGGGTATCTCAGTTAGGATAGTCAAGAATCAAGTACTCTTCATAAACTTTCATCATATGTAAGGAGCAAGCTAAAGTACTTGCACAACTATCCAAACATAATCATCAAATAAAACAATTATTTTGGTTTCTAAAAAATGATGAAAATATATTAAAAGGGCAAGTTTGTGCGTACTCATTGATTGACAGTGACCCTCCTTTCTTACTCTCTTTGCTTTCTGCTGAACCTAAAAATATCTAGCACTTGTCAAGTATGATACTTAAAGCTTCAATGTAAGAACTAAACAACACCAAGGATCAATATAAACATCCATAAGTCAATGTAATGAACTTCCTGATTATTTTTTCCCTTACTTATCAGTATATTTAACACTTCACTTTCTATGCAAATTCAACCTAAATAAAAACAAATGAAAATTGGGTTTTTGCCACTTAAATATTTGAATAGAAATTGAATTTAGTTTGCACAACAATAGATGGTTGATCGATGTTAAGAAAAGTGCATAATAAAATAAACATATAAGTATATTCATATTGATTTTTTATTATCAAAGAGAATGTAACTAAGGGGCATTTTCAATTTCTACAGAGTTTAATTTTGATAGATTGTTATTGTAAAAAGTTTTACGTTGTCAACAAATCAAAACCATGCATATGTATGACTTTTTAAGTAGTTATAATTGAAGTCAAACATTTTCTATGATCTAATGGCCATGATTGATTAACAGTGTAAAAAATCTTCACATTGACGGTGTATATGAATTGGTCAAAAGTGAATGGCCCAACTGAAAATTGGACCACCAATAATTTGAGTTGAGCCCTCATAATTTTCTTCTATTTAACACTTCTAGAACAACTTAGAATAATCACAAACCTTCATGGTTGCTTGAATCTGATAGCTCATATGCCTGACCTTACATCAATGAGAAATAAGACAATAATTCAATTAATTAAAATATGAGCATACAAAGGAAAAAAAGATACACAATCATGAATTATGTTAGTAATGCGGAAGAAAGTGTCAAAAAATGAAAGAAATTACAATATCCAACAAATACTACAGATATTTTTTAAGAAAATGTCAATTGAGTTTATGCTGGAATTGCCAGAAGACAAAATACATGTTATGTGAGAGTTGTTATTCCCCGATCCTCAAGACAAAAAGTAAATTTGTTTAAGGGTCAACACATGTTTTACTTCCTAGCTAAACATACTACTATAACACATATTATCATCTATCCTTATGTGTCTTTCATGTTTATCCTTATTGACATTAGCAGTGTCGAGTGTCGACACGTTTGTGTCTGTGTTAATGCAGAGTCAGGTGTCCTTGTTGGAGTTCTTACTTCATATACAATAAGTAAGCCTTATCCAATTAGATGGAGTTGACTAATGGATGAGATGACACCATAATTCCTATCGCACATTAATTAAAAGATGTACCATTTACATAGATCTTCCCCACATACCTAGACCCCCTAAAACGAGATTCTACCATCTTTATTGCCATGGGAGCTATCCCAATTTTATCTCTAATAATTGCATTCTTAACCCTGTTTGGTCTTGTGTGACAACTTATCCATCTTAACATTCTCATCTTTGTGATACTTTTATGTTGTTGTTGACTTTTTAACGCCTAACATTTCAGTCACATACAACGTTTCATGGCTTATAGTTGTGTTGTAATCATTTGTACCCTTGAAGCATTCCTCCATTTCATCCACCCTGCTTGGATCCTAAGAGTAAAATTTCCACTATCTCCTTGTCCTTTTTTATGACAGAACCAAGGTATTAAAAACATGGGATTTGTGGTATTGTACATTCCAAATTTTCACTTCGAAGATATGCTTTGTACATTTCTTGCTAAATTTACATTTCACATACTCGGATTTGCATGATATTTAATAATAAATTTAAAATGTAAAATGTATAGTATATTAGTAAAATTAAAATGTAACCATTTAAAATAATAGTTTTTGAAAAATCATTATACACTTTCACATTCAACTCGTCAAATCGTGATGTAATAGATTTGTTAGAACAGTGTTTGAAGTTTGAAAAATCATTACTTCCAATAAAAACTAAAAAATGTGGAATAGATGTAATGAATTGTATTTTTTTTTTAATTTCTAAACAAATTTTATATTTATTTAAATAATTATTATTTTTCTCTTCAATAGTTGAATTCATGGTTAAGAAGCCTAAATTTTATATTTGCTTAAATAAATTATTATTTTTCTCTTCAATATAACTCATGTGGCAACATTGTTTAGAAAAAATCTTACAGTACAATTTTTGTGAGACAAAATTTAGAAACATAAACAATAAAAAAATATATATAACAAAATAGTAATTTTTTTTTATATAAATAAAATAAAATAACAATGACATATTGACCGATATATATCAGAAAGTTGTTAGAAGCAACACCAATTGTATACATCAAATAGAGAAATAAAAACTCGCGAAGATATGCTTTGAACATTTCTTGCTAAATTTACATTTCACATACTCGGATTTACTCTCACATAGACATAAGTCATGTCTTTCTAAAGCTGTCTACATATTTCTAACTTTCCATTTTTTATTCTCTTGACTATCCAACTAAGTTATTTCAATCACATTAACATGCCTACTTCGACATTAACATCAGTCAATAGTTGGAACAATAGGCTATTTAATTTTCATAAGAACTTTGTTTAATACATAGAAAACTTTCCCTGTTTTTGTAATATCACAAGTAGTACTAAACAATTTTTTGATTGACTTCAAAGCTAAGATTTAACTAAGCATCCAGTTTCCAAGGTAAATCCAGGAAATTTGAGCCTCAATGTGCTGATGCAAACTTCTCTAGTATGTAAAACCTGTGCTGATTGGAACATCAGTCAATAGAATGGCAAAACTAGCTTGACTCAAAGTAGCTTAAAAATTGAGTCACAATATGTTGGAAAGAAAGGAAATTTTCTCTCATAAGCTAACAGTTTGCAGTTGACGGCACCCTGCTGATGATCCAAGTCCTAGGTATTTTGTTACATTTCTTTGGATTTGGATCTTCTTGTGCAAGTTTTTCTACAACATTCTCTACAATTATCTATCTCTCTCATCCCCATTTGTTTATTTTAATTTAATATTTTCTCTCCTCTAACAACCATAAAACCTGCTACAAATGCAGCATAGCAGTAGGGCATCCAATTTGCATTTCTTTATAATGCTACCAAAGGTTAGCTTACACCTTACAACATGGGTTCCAATTAGTTGGCAACTAGTGTGCAGTGTCCGTCCGCTTTTATCAGTCTCTCATTTTTCATCTCCTCTTATTTTCTCTCTTTGTCTCCTTTCCCTCTTCTTCTCTTTTTCTTCTCTCTAGAGATAGAGACCGAGCATGACTAAGACTAACCACCACATAGTGCTAGTTCCAAGTGGTAAATACTACTTCCTCTATTCCAAAATGATCAAATAGCTCTATTATTTTGGGACAGAAGGAGTAGTAATTACAATTCATTTAACAAACTAATAGTAGTTACAAAATTTTATGTTGTTATTGGAAAAAAAAAAAAAAAAAAGAAACAGGTAAACCACGCATGTTGATCTCTAACTCAGTCAAAAACTCAAATTAATTTTAAATCATCAAAATGTCAGTCAGTTTAGTCTCTTATTTAGTCAGTAAATTGTATCTTTTATATACTTCTATAGTAAGTTACATCTTTCAAAAACTATTTTGATGAACTCAATTCCCGTATCCTACGAAAACTTATTTTACTATGTAGGTAAACCTATAATTTTAGGTGAATTGAATTTACGTAAGTAACCTATTTGAGTGTAACTGAATTGTAAATAAAATAATTTAAATAAATGATAGAATTTGATGAAAAAAATATAGATATAGGTATAGATTACTTACTGACATTGTGAGTGTTGTTACTTAAGCAAAACCTTGTATGGAGAGTGAGGCATAAATGGGTATTACTCTTCAGCTGAGGCAAGTGATTGTGCACGAAAAGGGTACCGCATTTTCTGTGGGAGAAGGCATTGAAGCGTTCTAACAGACACTTGAAACAGGAAAAGATAATGAATTTGTGATGGAATGACAGAAAAGAGTGAAAATTGAAGCGGAGAATACCTGATGAGAGAGGAGTGTGGAATTGAAATGGTGTGGAATTTTAGCACAGAAGAGAGACGTTCAGTGTAACTGAATTATAAATAAAATAATTTAAATAAATGGTAGAATTTGATGAAAAAAATATAGATACAGGTATATGCTGACACCTAATTTTGTCTGATTTTACTTTTTATTAAAAAAGTAAATAATAATAATAATAATAATAATAATAATAATAAATATATGTGAAGAAATATAAAAATAAAAATAAATAATTAGGGATATAAGTTTTTAAACAATCACAAGTGTTTTCGGTTCTTGTTTGCCTCTAATTCTTGTTAGACATTTTCTAAATATATAAAAAAAATAATAATAAGAAATAAAAATAAAGGAAACTGAAAAGAAATGAATTGATGGTCATAAAAATCGATGCAATGATGATCAAAATAAATAATAAAAACCGAAAAGAAATTGATTGATGGTCATAAAAATCAAAATAATGGTGATCAATTGAATAGAAAAGAAAATCGAAGAAATGAATCAATGACAATAAGAATCGGTATAATTGTGGTCAATTAAAAGAGATTTTTTATTTGCGCACCACTTCAAATAAATGGTGGTGATTGTCCTTTTGATCTTTAAAGAGATTTTTTCTTACATCATCAACTTATTCTTTAATTGCCCCTGCCTTACCTGTAAAGACATCATACTAGTTTTGACCTCTTGACATTCACATAATATATGCCCCCACATATGATTATCATAAAAATGCATTTTGAAGAAAAAAAAGATTTATAACACAAGAAAGTAGTGAAGGAAGGTTCAAACAATGATATTTAATGAGAAAATCTATGGTACAAAAAAAAAAGATTCATAGAAAGAAAAGAAGATAAGGTGATCTAATGGGTAAATGACCCAATTTGTTAGTAGTTTTTCATAAAATAAGTGTGCTAATAACTCATGCCACAATTTCAATCATGTTATTAACCTACTTTGGAAGATATGATTGCTCCAATCTATATTCACAATCTTTCAGAATATGTTCAGCTTCGACTTTGATGTGTGTAGTGTAAGCTATATTCTTTGATCATCCCTTTTTTAGATTCTCAAACAAGTGATCTTCTTTCATTCTATATTTTTTTGTGGCCTTAATTTTTGCTTAGATTGCCCTTTCGGGTTTTCAACCTAACAGGCTTTTTTTCTTTCTTTTTTTGTACCCTAATTTTTGCCTAGGTCGCCCTTTTAGGTTTTCAATCTAGCGGGTATTTTTTATTATTATTATTATTATTATTATTTATTATTATTATTATTATTATTATTATTATTATTATTATTATTATTATTATTATTATTATTATTATTATTATTTATTATTATTATTATGATTTTGCACCATAATTTTTGCCTAGGTCGCCCTTTCGGGTTTTCAACCTAAGCGGGTCTTCATTTAGATGTAATACTTTTTAAGCATCACATGTGTGCAAGTAGTGATAAGTCTTCTTATCCATATGGTGTGGATCAGAGCCACACTGAATGTATTTTTATGGTATTGGGGCTCATATAGTTGGGAGTTCATTTATCTTGCCAGTCCTTTTAGATATGTGAAATATTCTTGAATGCTAATTCTTTCTTTTGAAGCTCCGAAGTTCATATGTTTTTCTTTTTTAAGATCTTTTGTCCTTGACATGAGGCAGTCAACATTTCTCTTGAATTGAATTCAATCGGTCAACACAGGTCGTTACTCTTGATAAGGGGGTTTTTGTTCGAGTGGGTCGCACTGCCTTTATTCTATATAATAAGAAACAAAGGGGTGCCCCAATTATAGGTTGATACTCATGAAGGGTATTCTACAGTTACGAGGTAATGTTTGGCACGAGAATTTTCTATATACTTTTCTTATACATTTGATAGTTGTGAATTTTATTCGTGTGAGTGACTATTCTTCATCGTGACTTACTTTGAATATTGAAGATAAAGTAGCTACAGTCAAGCCTTATATACGTTCAACATCTTCATTTTCGATTTGTAGGCGGCTAGAATATCCAGGGCACAAACTTCAAATTCCCAACGTGATTGACATATTCAAAACATATTTAGACTATGATTAAGATAAAACCACTTGTCTAGGGGGATTAACGTGAAGTTAATTTCATGCCCCAGCATATCGGAGTCCATCTAGATAGTGGATTTATTTGTATCGTTCTCACATTCAGTGGAATTTATAGCATGATTGAAATTATGTATGAGATTTTAGCAAACTTATTTATGAATGGACTACTTCCAAATATGTTTGTGTTGACACCTAATTTTGTCCGATTTTTACTTTTTATTTAAAAAGGGAAATAATAATAATAATAAATATGTAAATATATATGAATAAATATAAAAATAAAATAAATAATTATGGATATAAGCTTTTAACAATCACAAATGTTTTCGGTTCTTGTTTGCCTCTAATTTTTGTTTCAAACTATTTTCTAAAATATAAATAATAATAAGAAATAAAAATAAAGGAAATTGAAAAGAAATGAATTGATGGTCAAGGACGAACTCCAGAATGCAATTATTGAACTCAAGAACGTTCAAACTGATAAAACCAAAGAACGTTAATCATTCTCCTTTTCTGCACATCAACAAGCAGCTTGCATCCTCTCTGTTTCAGTCTGCATTCGCTTCAAATCTTCTCAACCTCCCTCTAGCTACTCAAGACAGATTAATGTACCATCCAAAGATCAATGAAGAAATATCAAAGAAAGGACAAAATGCTTACAATGCTAAAACATCAAAATTCAAAAATCTTTCAAAGCAAGTATTATTTTTTATTCTAAAATAATGTTTAGTCAAAAAAGAATGGCCTCTCCAACAGCTATTTCGTACATCTCCGGCCTATAAATAGAAGGCCATATCTCATTTCGCAGTAAAAATCCAAGCGCAAGAGATCAACATATACAATCACACTTAAGCTTGTGAAATTGCAAAACAGAGGCAACAATCATTTCTGCAATTCGCGCAAACAGCCCACTGCTGCACATTCACATATCAGCTGCGAAATTGTCATTAGATACTCTGTTAAAGAATCTATTCTCAAACAAGGTGTTGAGCAATATCAGATTCTGTCAAATTTCAATCATTTGTAAAAAACTCAAACTATAAGAGTTTCTTATAGTTTGTTTAAGATTGCTCCCTATCAAGGTTAAGATAGTGTTATGATTGCTTTCTGGGTGGAAAGTAATTAAGAAAGAAAATAGATCAAGGTTGATTTATTCTAGGTGTTGTAAGATTAAGAAGGTTCTTCTTTTTAAACACTTAGTGGAAAATCTCACAGGTGAGGACTGGACGTAACCCACGTTGGGTGAACCAGGATAAATCTTTGTGTGGTATTCTCTGTCCTTTCTCCCTCTTATTATACTGCATTAATCATTTGAGATAAAATAGAAACTGATTTTTCTGCTAATCAAAGAACGTTCTCTGTTTTAAAACATAAAACCAGAACGTTCTCCGTTTCTGTTTCACAACCAAGATTCATTCTTGAGTATTTTACTTAAGTTTAACAGAATTTTTAAAAAGGCCATATTTACAATTTCAAACCCCCCCTTTCTTGTAAATCGACATGTTACTTCATTGGGCACAGAAGCTCGGGTCTCTAAAATAAGTTCAAAAACACCTAACAAGTGTTCAAGGAGAGAAGATTCTAGAATTGAGAAATGTCGAAAGCAAAATACATGTTGGTAAGGAGGATCCTCAAATCGACCTCCATTCTTGATGATCAACTATTATTTTTGGAAACAAATGCACGTCGATGGACACAGGAATGTGGCGCATCATTCAACAGAATGGAGAATTTCAACCAAGGTTGAATCCAAGGACTCAAATTCGCTTTAAAAAAACGGAGCAGACTTGGACAGAGAAGATAACGCTAAGGTACTTCTAAACTCTAAGCTCAATTATTCTTACACTGTCTTTAAGCAGCGAAGAAAGTGAAAAGGGTTAGAATGAATCACAACTGCAAAAAAGTCTGGATACATGAACTCACCATGAAGGCAACAAAGCATGTAAAGAAACAAGATAGACATGGTATAAGGAAATTCGAATTGTTTGAAATGCAAGAAGAGGACAAACATTGATGAAATGTATCAAGATTCACTCACTATAGTAAATGAAAATGCGCTCTCTTTGGCAAAGCATATACTGTGCAGAAAGAGTAAGAAAATCATGAGATGTCTCCCAAATCATTTGGATACCAAATGGTGACAGCTATCAGCCCTAGCCAAGGATCTTAAATCATTCCTCTGGAAGAACTAATTTGAACTCTAAGAGCTCAATGAGAAGTATTGCACAGAGAGACAAACCCAGTGAAAAAGGAAGGCATAGCACTGAAAGTCTCATCAAGAAAAATCACAAGTACCAGTTGAAGATGCAAATCAGAAGGAAATAACAAGAGATGCTGATGAAAATTGCGCTTCTCAACTAGAAGAATTCAAAGAATTGACTAGAAGAAGAGATTCAAATCAAAAAAAAAGGGATTTCCAAACAGAAATCCTAGAAGACAGAGATTGACAAGAGTCAATCACATGCTTTGGATGCAACCAAATTGGGACATTAACAGCAGAATGTCCATCAAACAAGAATCCACCAAACGATTTCCCTTCAAAAAGAAATCAGATGCGAACATGGGAATATCAGAGGAAAAGAAGAAGAAGAAAGGAAGAAGAAGAAAAAAAGAAAAGAGAGAAGAAAGAAGAAGAGAAGAAAGAAGAGAAAAGAAGAAGAAGAGAAGAAAAAGAAGAAGAAGAAACAAAAGAAAAACGAAGAAGAAAGAGAAAAGAGAAGAAGAAGAAGAAAAAGAAAGAGAAGAAGAAGAAGAAAAAGAGAAGAAAAAGAAGAGAGAAGAAGAAAGGAAAGAGAAGAAAAAAAAGAAGAAGAAGAGAAAGAAGAAGAAGAAGAGAAGAAAAAAGAAGAAGCAAGAAGAAGAAGAAGAAGAAGAAGAAGAAGAAGAAGACAGAAGAAAAGAAAAAAGAAGAAGAAGAAAAGAAGAAAGAGAAGAAAGAAGAAGAAGAAGAAGAAGAAAGAAGAAGAAGAGAAGAAGAAAGAGATAGAAAAGAAGGAAGAAGAAGAAAAGGAAGAAAAGAAAAAAGAAGAAAGAGAAGAAAGAAAAGGAAAGAAAGAAGAAGAAGAAGAAAGGGAAGAAGAAGAAGAAGAAAGAAGGAAAAGGAAAAGAAGAAAAGAAAGAAGAAGAGAAGAAGAAGAAGAAGAAGAAGAAAAGAAGAAGAAAGAGAAAGAAAAGAAACAAGAAGAAGAGAAGAAGAAGAAGAAAGAGAGAAGAAGAAGAAGATATGAAGAAAGAACGAAGAAGAAGAAGAAGAAGAAAGAAAAAAGAAGAGAAGAAGAGAGAAAAGAAGTAAGAAGAAGAAGAAGAAAGAAGAAGTAAAAGAAGAAGAAGAGAAGAAGAAGAAGAAGAAGAAGAAAGAAGAAGATGAAGAAAAAGAAGAAGCAAGAGAAGAAGAAGAAGAAGAGAAGAAAAGAAGAAAAGAAGAGAAAGAAGAAGAAGAAGAGAAGAAGAAAAAGAAGAAGAAGAAGAGAAGAGAAGAAGAAGAAGGAAGAAGAAGAAGAAGAAGAAAGAAGGAGAAGAAGAAATAAAAGAGAGTAAGAGAAGAGGAAGAAGAAGAAGAAGAAGAAGAAGAAGAAGAAGAAGAAAGAAGAAGAAAGTCAAGAAAGAAGAGGAGAAGAAGAAGAAGAAGAAGTTAAGAAAGAAGAGTGAAAAGAAAAGAAGAAGGAAGAAACAAAGAAGAAGATAAGAAGGAAAGTAAGAAAGAAGAAAGAGTAGAAAAGAAGAGAAGAAAAGTATAAAGATAAAAGAAAGAAGAAGAGAAGAAGAAGAAAGAAGAAGCAAGAAGTCAGAAGAAGAGAAGAAGAAGAAAGCAAGAAAAGAGAGGAAAGGAGAAACAAAGAGAAGAAACAAGAAGAAGATAAGAAAGAAGAAAGAAGAGATTTAAGAG